>JAYMFT010060645.1:0-47370 GCA_038088735.1 Panulirus argus | reverse complement strand
GATGTGTTCGGCGCGTAGTCTGCTTATAGACAGACCGGGTCTGATGTGGGAGCTGGGAGCAACCAGGCATGTTTAGCTAGACCATCTTACATGGTCATGACGCTTATGGTCCCACAGCAGTGAGGGAGCCGGGCTGACCCTGGTCCCACACAAGATTTTGGGGGAAGGTTGGGTTGGTGGCTGGGCAGGAGGGTAGGTAACTGCTCAGGCATTACGTCACGAACAACATGACCGACGCTGCCGGCCAGAATCATGAACATAATAGTCCCACAAGAATCCTGGTGAAGCGTCCACACGAGAATCATGGCTGATATCAATATGATCAAGAAACTCTCAGCCTGGTGTAAGTTTCAGGTTTCAGACTCGCCGCGGTACGACGTGTTTCCCGCCCACCTGGCAGCAGGGCCGTGGGAACTTTTGCGATCCAAACAGTTGCCAGCTTGCAGAACTTGTTATAATTCCTTCCTCTCCGAGTTCGCTCAAACTCTATCATCTGTGAACTTGTATTTGGTCCTTCTCTTGTTATGGCAGGTCAGTGAAAAAAAACTGCCTTCCTAAATTAGCTCATAACGCAACAGAAGAATAATCTACCGTCTTAGGCAGGGATGAACCTTGCACGTCACAACACTGATTCCGCACACTGCTGCGCGACGTACGACTCTTCCACACGGATCAGTAAAATTCATTCTTAAATCGACCTTTAAATAAGAAATGTATGTAAACAGCGGAAATAAAGGAGAAAATGAAGAGAACGGAAGGTGCGAGAGGGAGAGCGCAACGGAGAGAGTGAGGGAGAGTACGTGAGCGCCCAGGGTACAAGACGCTGCCACACGATAGAGATGACTAGATTTTAATTTACCAAGAGAAGGCTTACTCCCTGCTGTTACCCGCCCACCTCTGTTACCCGCATAGTGCTGTTACCCGCCCACCGCCGTTACCCGTCACTGCTGTTACCCGCCCATTTCTGCTACCCGCATAGTGCTGTTACCCGCCCACTGCTGTTACACACCCACCGCTGTTACCCACCCAGTGATGTTATCCGCCCACCAGTGTTACCCGCCCACTGCTGTTACCCACCCACTGCTGTTACCGTATAGTGCTGTTACCCGCCCAGTGCTGTTACCCACTCATTGCTGTTACCCGCCCAACGCTGTTACCCACCCACCGCTGTTACCCAACCATTGCTGTTACCCACCCATTGCTGTTACCCACCCACCGCTGCTACCCGCCCACTGCTGTTACTGGCACCTCACTAGCGTAAACAGGAGTTTACCAGCGTGAACGGCAGTGTGCTAGCGTAACCGGCAGTATACTACAGTGACCGGCAGGTTACGAAGGCTGCAAACTATCACGTTCTTGATATAGTCGTTTGTAAGGACACTTTAGGCGGGCTGATGCAACGTACGGAATATGTCCTTGGTACCGTACACAGAACGTGTCCCTGATACAACGTACAACACGTCCTTGGTATACCGTATAGTACTTGGTCTTGATACAACGAAAACAACTCGTCCTTGGCTTAGTGTACAACATATTTCTCCGATACAACGTACAGAACGTGTCCTTGATGAATACGTCCAGAGTGTACGTGCCGTTGTTAGCTGTCTGGGGGGGGGGAGTCGTGAGCTTCCCTCCCACCTCCCGGGCCTCGACTGTGCCGTGTTCTCACGAAGAGACAGGAGCCAGTGGTGTGGGCTGACGACACAGCATCCTGTGGTGGAAGATGTTCACGCGTCAGAAAGCAATTCTGATTCTCTGACGCATACAGGGTCGGCCGTGCTGGGCTCCGTGGCCAGACGAAGGCTCGGGTATGATCATGACCCGGGTTGACCAGACTGTGACCCGGTAATTACCAGTAACACGTCTCCGCACGCACCCTCGGACTGGGGTACGCGTGTGGCGAGCCTTCCTCCATAAGTCAGTCTGCCACGATGGCAAGATATCGCCATCAGGAACATTTTACGACCTCCATATTTCTGATTCAGTGACTCGCCAGAAACTTATAACAGTTTCATTGTTGTCTTTATGTCAGTGTGGCGTATTTATTGCGTTATTCATGACCCCATAACTCGCTCCTCCTGTTCCGCTCCTTCACCCCAGACCCAGCCTGCCATATATCAGGGTCTGACCTCCCGTCAGGGTCCAGGGTCACCTCCGGCCTTACTCCAGTAAGTATCAATTTAAATATTTATGATCAATGGATTTCAGAGAGAGAGAGAGGGGGGGGGGGAGTTTAATCGCTGGAAGACCCTACCAAGCCATACCATGACGTCACGTGGCTCATCGGCAGAGCATATTAACCAGAGAACGACGCCAGGTCGAGCATCCCGGACCTGCCAGCGCACATTCTGGCACCCGGCAGACGAGGAGGCAAGGCTGCACTTGGTAAAGGCTATACTTGGTGTTACCGGATTCCGCCTGCAAGACGTTACCCTGCAAGTGAAAGGCCACCTTTGGTGGGGCTGTTTCACTGGATATGCAATCTCGTCAAAAGCTTCTCACTCCAAAGGAGTCCCTCGTTTCCCTGCTGCTGGTAGTAGCGCAGCCTCGAGGAGCAAGGGCGTCTGGAAAGCTGGTCCTGAGTAACACGAGAATCTTTCTCAAAAGCAGTCTTGGGATGATTACAAATGAAAACAAAACAACAAAGATTATCCTTAGACAAATAGATTTTAAGATTAGATCAAAGTTATTTACGATCCCTCCCACACTTGCTTGTTCCTCACTACCCACAGGCATCGCCCCTGAGCCAAGCTTGCTGAAGGCATGAATATGGCTGTGCGTCTCATCACAACTGAAAAATTCCCTTGACGTTGGAAACAACAAACAACAATGATAAACTTAAACAAAACTAACTGGGAAATGAATAAGGGAAGTAACACCAGAAGTGTGGCAGAAGTAGAAGACAACAGAGACCAACTGTAGTAGAGACTTACCCAAGACGTGGACGCTAGTGCCAGTATGGTTCCCACCGAGTCTGAGAAGCAGCAGCCTTCCATCTTAGTCAACTCCATCTTAAACCAGCAAGCAACGCCATCACACTCCTACTGAGGTATATAAAATGAGGCGGCTAAACCCAGTCTCTAGACAGCCATCCACACGCCTCAGGAAAACCTACATCATACATCCCTACTTCCTCTCCACAATCCCTTCATCTTATCATCATAACTACACTATATAACTATCGTCCACTTCTGTACTATGGTATATGAATGGTGCTGTTAGCAGCGGGGGAAGTGGCGAGTTGGTACCCTCAGCTGATAGTGACCTATGACCCAGCGCTTCCAGATGATGACCCTCCTTGATGACCACTGGTCCCTGAACTCTGTATGACCCGACATGAACTTTGAACAATCCATTTCCATGTTTGACCTGTGACCCAGCACTTCCGGGCGGTGACTTCCCCGGAACCAGTGGGTCATCGTGGCTCTCGTCCTCGCTTCTCAGTTTGAGCGTTGACGTTTAGGGCAGTCGATGAATGACACTGTATAGCGTATGATCTTTTTTTCATTTTTGGGTTCAGTTGAGAGAGCGGCGAATTTACTGTGCACTCTTGTCTACTCCGTGGCAGCTGCGCGAACGGGAAAGAGCGCGGGGTCTCACTCACTGAACTGCACAATTCTTCACAGTGATCAAACTTGGAACACTTCTCAAGTATCTAGGAAAAACATTGTTGTTGTTCTTGTTCTTACGCGTTAACTTGTTGTGTTTACGAGTAATTATCTCTGAATTGACTGACTTTACAGCAGTCAAGTACACAGAGTTGCAGGGTATGAGAGTACGTAATTCTGCTGGTATAATTTACATCTTGTTTGTTCACTATCAGCATGAGGGGCAAACTCCCATGGGTATCTAGAGCCGAGCCTCAGTCGGCCAACGACAACATCAAGGTGTGTCTGCTGCCCCTGTTCTGCTTGCATGATATTAAGGCGGTGTATGGATGGGCTGCTGCGCATACCAGTTCGTCCTTAGTCTACCAAAGTTTGTACAAGGTCTTTCATGCATTTTGAGCCCAGTGTGTGAGAGTGCAGAAAATGTCTTGTAACTCACCAAGAATAATTTTGCAACGCCTGTGTTGTGCTTCAGATACAAGCATAATACAATCCCGCCAAAATGAGTTGAAAACAGTTAGTTAGGATAGAAGGAATCAGAAAGTCTTCCTTGAAGGCATTAGCAAATTTCAGAGTAATGAAATAAAACATTTTACTTTGGGTAGACGACCAGTTGTTGATCCTAACTCCTTATTCTACATAGGAACCAGCGACGTGTGTTAAAAGAACACCCCAGAATCGAGCCCGCATATATATATATATATATATATATATATCATAGTTTTTTGGGTCCTCTTCTTTAGAAAGCCTGTATGTCTCTCTAGTCCTGTCACAAACATCCTCGTTAGGACGCAATGGTCTCTTGTTAGAATTGAGATGTTGTGTTTAGTCGTTGCAAATGCTATGGCCTGCATCAGGGCATTCAGTTACCCGAGCCGTCTCAGCTAATATAGAAAAACCACCAGTGGTTTGTTGCATGGACCCATATGTATATATAGAATGTGAACAACAACAACAAGAACAAAAAAAATGTTCATTGGTGAGAGTTGCAACGTGACTCAGGGAGTCATGTTGCAACTCAGAACCTCAACTGAGACTGTAAAGTAAGGAGAGACTCTGGGGGAAGGGAGGGAACAGTGATGGCACAGGACTTAATTTCCCATGGGCCAGGATAGTGCAGCTGGTGTCTTGCGTGCTACAGTTGTCGAGTGTCATGCATTCTGGGCTCAGGAGCAGCTTCAGTTATCATTTAGAGGAATGTTTACCTTTGGAGAAGAAAGTCTGGGAAACTTTTGTGTCTCGTTTGAAACGGGTTCATTTGACGATCCGAGTCGCTCGAACCGGCGCTCGTGTTAGTGTTCGTTCCTTGTGGGGAAGGTTCAGTCACGGACGAAGCTCCTCATCGAGTTGTGGCCTCATAGAAAACAGATGTGAAAAGCTAGAGCAGTGATGAGAGGAAAATAATTGTCATTCAGTTTTCGGGGAAGTGGAAAAACCTTCAGGTTATAAAGAAAGGCTCAGGTGCTGGGTAAGGGCGAGGAAAGAGTTTTTAAGCTTCGCAGAGCTGGGAAAGAGACAGACATCACAGCACCCCAGGGTGATGGTGCATCATACAGAGGCCTTACATCGCACGGAATTAATAACTTTTTCACTCATTCATCTCATCAAATATATCGTTTATATCAAACATGATGGCCAGGCTGTAGTGCTCACAGACTCTCTTCAGTACAGTCGATTAGTTTCCCTTGCATCTGTCCAAGTTACATGACTTAGTTTAACAATGAAGTGGACGCCCGTCATGGTGGAGGTAACTTGTGAGCGTCTGCTGAACTCCCTCCTGATGCTCATTTGCTGTCAGTGTTCTCGCCACAAGAGCTCCGGACTACCGTGTGTTCCTGCCGCTCCTGTGGCCGGTGGCAGCACAGAGGAGGATACAGCGTGGCACAACGGCTCCAGAAACTGCGCTCAGTGACTGAGTGACACTACAGACGCACAGTGAGACGTGCTGCAGGTGTTGTGCCTGAGCTGGGACTGGTCTGGTATAGGACAACCGCCCGCAACAATACAAGTAGGGAATGCTCACTCTTAATAGTGTGTGTGTGTGTGTGTGTGTGTGTGTGTGTGTGTGTGCGCCGGGGGGGGGGGATCACTATGGGTCACTCAGGTCAACAATAACCTTCTTGGACATTTCTGGTCGTGCCTCATTGACCTTAAAGCTCCTCCCCAAGGTCAAGAGAAGGTCAGGCAACTACCTCACCTGGTCAGACGTTCCCACAACTATTCACCCGGATAATGGACCTTAAGGATGTGAGGGTGATTACTGGCCAGAGACCCTCTAGAAGCTAGTGACCTGACCTTCCCTAAGATGACCCCGCCTGACCCCAGAAGAGGTCAAACAGGGATTGAAGCCTAAAGATTACTGATTATGTCTTTACCATACTTGTGTGTGTGTGCGTGTGTGTGCAAGACTTACCAGAAGACGAGGGAGGGATGGTGGCCGCCTCTTAGAGAGAGCCTCAGGAATACTTAGCAAGTTGTGTTCAGCCAGCTCGCTAAGAAGAAAGGCGAGAGACGCATTCGGCTGATATGTAATGATTGCACGCACTCTGAGGAGACGCACTTTGTGGATACACTCAAGAAACACACTCAGAGGAAACACGTAACATATGCTTTCAGATGGCAGATCACGCACTCAGGAGAGGGTGGAGCAACAGACTCGGGGAACACATCTAGGGTGATGTCGATACACTCTACAATACATCACCACACACTCAGTTCTCCACACACTCATGACAAACGTAAGCAAACATAAACTGAAAATATCTTCATGAATCTAATATCCGCATTTCAACTTATATGCCTAAATGACAATATTTCCAAATTACACTAACCTCATTTCTTTTTATCTGAATTATCCATCATTTTGTGGATAGATAAGTTCGTGACTACATTATTGATACCTGGAGACGTGGTACCGTCACATACACGTCACTGTTGGAGACGTGGTACCGTCACGTACACGTCACAGAAATCCCATTTTCAATACAATACGTATAAACAGAGGTGTGGCGTGGCGTGGGGGCGTGTCAGGTCAACGCGGACCAGATTGACCTTAGATTTGGTAGTACACGTACAGGTCAGGATCAGCTGGGTCAACACGACCTGTCGTTCCTGTAGAGCAGGTCAGGCTGGTCAACACGACCTGTCGTTCCTGTAGAGCAGGTCAGGTTGGTCAACACGACCTGTCGTTCCTGCAGAAGGAAGGAGAAGAGAATATCTGTATGTGATGATAAGGAAGAGGAAGAGCTGGTGTGCAGTGTGGCTCGGCAGGTGGGTAGGCAGGCAGGTGGGATAAAGTCTCCACTGTGGTGAAATCATCACCATGTTCTCCCTGCGTCTCTTGTTTATGTTATGGATTCGTCTGCCGTTTTCTCCTATCATCTCTGTGTCTTTCCTTTGCCTCCTCTGATGATCACCTCAACCACCTTCCACATCACCTGGTGTGGTATTGGACAGGTCCTTTCCGGCCCCTCTCAGGTGTAGTGATAACAACATGGGACGAGTCCTCTCCGGCCCAGGACAGGTGTCCCTGTCATGCAAGGCGCCGAGTAGCACCTGTACCGCTGGCCGGGCCTGGTGGTGATCGTCGGGGTGCTGGTGTATTGTGGTGGTGGTGGCAGTGGAGCTGTTTGAGGTGGAGGTGCGAACGAATTGTGGTAGTGTGGTGGGGAGGTTGTCGTGTAGCGATGAACGTTGACCACTGTGGTAATGCGAGAGAGCGAGAGCAGGTGCACAACAGGACCAGCGTCAGACGCTTCGGCATCACAGGATGGGGCGCGTGCGCAGGCGGGGCTCCGGCAACTCTTGCGACCAGAATAAAGATTCAGTCCCTTCGTCCAGGAGGGACACGAGGGTGCCGTCACCCACTCCCTCCCTCCTGACCTCAGCACCTTCCCCTAGGCCTGACCCATCGTGACCCCTCGTGACCCCTCGTGACCCTTGCCCACATGAGACGGGGTAAGCTGCCGTAGAGAGGGTAGGGAAAAGAAGACAACGAGCCGGACGGCTTCTACAAAATACCGTGAATGTGTACGCCAGAGTCTGGTTACTATAGATAGAGTTTCAAATTGCCTGAGCAGGAACTGCTACAGAGCTAGAGAACTACAGTTAATGAGGCATAAGAGACGGACTCATACACTGTGAGATCATTAGGTCAGTCGATCGATTAATGAGACATAAGGTTGACTCCAACAAGGTGAAGATCCACAGTGAGACACTTCATCTTTCATGAGACGCATGACTTGCTGTCCACCAGTAATATCACAGTCAGAATATGACCTATACCTGTGGAAGTTGGGAGATGTGAGAGCGCTGTGAGAGACTTAGGAGTAAAGGGTGAAGAGGTAAGAAAGAGAATGAGTGAGGGAGAGAGTAAGAAGGAACGTGATAAGAAGGAGGAGGAGGTAAAGAGTGATGAAGCGCTGCTGACGGACCCATCCACACAGTGCCGGGCCCTAGGTCTCTATGGTTTCTGTAAACTGTGTAGGGAACGATGGAAGGGAGGGCCACGGGGGAGGACACAGCGGTGAAGAAAGTCATCAGTAGGGAAACAGAGAGACGGTTGACCCCATTGTTGCGTGGTTAGCACCTTTGTTTACACACACGAAGTGGCGGTGAGACACGGCTTGCACTGGAGATAAGGGAGAGAGAGAGAGAGAGAGAGAGAGAGAGAGAGTAAGAGGAGGGAGAGTGTGGGAGAGGTAGCGGGCCTGTTTGTTACACGGGCCTGCCCAAAACACCGACGCCCAACATGGTCCCTGGGAAAGACTGTTCCCATGGCCTGCTGGCCAGGTCTGCCCACGTCGGCTGGTCACTTGGTCTGCTTTTGGGCGTCATGGGAGAGTGTGTCGGCATGCTGGCTCCCCACATGACCTTGAAAATACCGACGGACACCTTTCCAAATCGGAAATTTGGCGAAAATTGGCAACTTGAGCGTGGGGTTGTGCCCTTCTAGGCTGGAGGAAGCCTGGGAACCCGATACCGCCTCTAGAGGCTGCCGCTTATCTTGCTTTACGGTCTTATTATCTGGCACGTTTATATCACAGTCTGAATGACCGTTTGATCCAGAGATTACTCACTGCTGTGCGAGGTGATCATCTGTCCCGTCAATGAAGGTGTTTTGATAATGATTAATTCCTGGAAGAATAAGCGGACAGGGCCAATGTGGCATCGCATGTAAGGGTCCCAGTCTATGTGCTTCGCGCGTCCACAACAGGCTAAATGCCAATCAATTTTCAACCTATTTCCACCCTATTATCTTTGGTGATTAAGGCTGGAGATTCATGCCACCCCCACAGTACTGTACTGACCCACGTCGCTGTGTGAATTAGCCAGGAATAATCTGTTCTTAAGGAAGGAGCCGAAAGTTTGGAACAATTGGAAATGTAGGAGAAGGAGGGAGGTCTGCTGTCCTCTAGCGTCTTGACACGTACCCTGGCCAAGTTTCCCAGCTCGGCCCGGCCCGGCCCGGCCCGGCCCACACAGCCCTGGTGTTCAGTGGTCTGGCCTGATATCATCACTGCTGGAGCTGTAATGTACATCATAACATAAGACACTGACGCCTCGTGTTGGGCTACTGCTGCTGTTGCTGCTACTGTTGTCGCTACTGCTGTTGTTGTAGGTCCTGTTGCTTCTGATGTTACGAGGCTTCTGTTGCCACCGTTCATACTTTCGTCTGAGGAAAGATGACTTATACTTCTGATGTTATTACCAACACTACTACTACTACTGCTGCTACTACTACTACTACTACTACTACTATACCAATTCTACTACTATATTAGCTATGTTACTACTACCATACTACTTCTACTACTACTACTACTATCATTACTATTACTGCCACTGTTCTTCAACTAGTATTACTATTGCTGTTATAATCAAGCATACTTCTGTAATTCCTGCAGTTACGCAATTCATCTCCACTTTAAAGGTACCAGTGAATGTGTACTGGTACATACTGGTGCTACCTGACCCTTGTATTGTTACACATGTACTACTGCTTGTACAACCTAATCCTTGTATTACTACAAATCTCATCTTGCCAGACTGTTTTACACTGGACCCTGCTAGTTTCGCTAGCGACCCATCACGCAGCAGACATAAAAGAGTATAAAGAAATCAGAAACTGTAATCAAGATGGCGCAATACTTTGTGTCTAACTTTTTGAAGTAAGTTCATTAGAGTTTGTTAATACTCCAGTGAAGAGCTGAAGCGTTTCTTACGACAGGAAACCTGACAGACTGTATAAGAAGCCTTCCTTCAGACGAATGTGGTCAGTAGTGTATTGAGAACACCTGACTCATTAAGAGGGGAAACTGACCTGACCTGCAGGTGAGTGACCCTTGACTCGAGCAGCCCGGCAGCGCCAGCGGCACACACTCCATGGTTAGCTGTGCCGAGGCGTCCCGTACTGCTGTGGCACTTGCTGTGGCGGTGGAGAGGAGCGAAGGTACTGTGGAAACAGTCAGCCTAGGTCATGTGTGTGGTACTGCAGGAGGTACTTGCTCCTCTAATCATGTTGCCGACGGCGAAGCAAACATGAACCTGGGATTAAGATTGCTGTCTGTCCCAGTGGGACAAGGAGTCCCACTGGGATGCACCATAAGCCCTTCTCTGGCTCACTGGTGGTCTGAACAAATCTCCAGAAATTCACCAGAATTTATTATTTGCATAAGTAATCAACTGATCACGGGTACCGGGGCCCACATCTTGGCCCTGATCATAGTGATACACAAATCTGGCTATCGAGGACATGTCGCACTGGTGGAGTGAAGGAATGTTGAGCGTACTTTTTGGGTGAGGGAGTGTTGGGTGTACTGGCGGGGTTCGCGTTGGCAAGACTACTGGTCACCTGCAGTGTAGGCATTATATGTGTTCAGTTCCATGTTCTTCTAATCCCCACACACAGGACACACCGTGCACACCTGTGATGCAGGACACTTTTGACACACCTCTTACACATAGGACACACCCAACGTACCTGAAATACAGACACATTTGACGCACATGTGACTTAAAGGACACACCTGTGTCAATAAGATTTCCTTAAAACACCTGCGTCCCATATGACGTCATTGACTCCTGCGGGACGCCTGCGGTGCGTATGACACCTTTGGCACAACTATTTGGCACGTACAAAAACCTTGTGAAACACCCCTGGGACTCCTGTGGCACACTTAGACACACTTGACACATGCATGACACCTTTGACGGAGCCATGACACACCTGTAGCGGCGGCGCAGCCGAGGGTCCTGAAGCAACAGGGTCGGGGAGATAAGCTATCTATTATCAGTTATCTGTGTAAAGGTCAGGCAGGCATAAGGATAGCTGGGGAGAGGCACTCGCTGTCCCCAGTTCTAGGAACGCTGCACTCCCTGCCTTTCTCCGAACGAATGTATTCACATGTCGTTCATGTTACTAGAAAACAGCATGTCTGAGGAGAGGAACCCGGGCGATCTAGTTCTGAGTGAAGCGAAGCTCAAGGGGAAGGGGACTGGGATTGTCTTGGGGGGCAAAAGCTACGGACACGGTAGCGCTTCCGTTGAAGCAGTTGTGGGAATGTGTGTGTGTACAAGTGTAAGAAAGTGAGCCCCAGGCGGATGAGAGTCAAAATGAAAGTGGATTACAAGAGGTGGTTCATTATGAGAGCTTGTGCACCTGCAAATGAAAGGAGTAAGGAAGGGAGGCGAGTGTTTTGGGAGGAGCTGAATGGGTGTATCAGCCGTTTTGATGCGAGCTTGGGAATGAGTGCGGGTGATTGAGAGGAGTACAAGAGAAAGTAGTAAGAGGTCAAGAGGAAGGTGCAGGAGCTGAAAAGGAATGCAAATTTGAATTGGGGTGAACCAGTATCGTCAGATTTCAGGGAAAATATGAAAATATTTTGGAAGGAGGTTAGAAGCATGAGAAAAGAAGGGAACAAAGGAGAACATCGTTGAAGGCGGCAAATGGAAATGTGGGAGCAGGCAGATATAAGGAGAAGACGAGATGGAGTGAGTATTTTAGGGGAATGTTAAGTGTTTGATGATATGGTGGCAGATGTAGGGTGTTTTGGATATGGGTATATGTGGAGGCAAGTGGTTTGGTGAAAAGGTAAGTGGTGGAGGAAGTCTTGCATAAGACGAAGTCCGGCAAAGTGGTAGTGTGGATGGGAATGCAATTGAAATCCCAAGGAGGGAAGTGATTGTGTTGTTGACTGGTTAGTTAGGATTTTCATCGTAGGCATGCATCATGGCGAGGTGCCTGAGGATTGGCAGTGCCATCTTTCATGTGGTTCCCTCCTCACCTGTAACCTCCGCCTCCGTGGCGGTTGCCTGCTGTGTTCAGCACAGCAGGGCCTCGCTGCAGCAGGCGGCAGTAGGAAGGAGGAAGGTTCTGTCAGCAGCTGACTCTGCTGGGTTAACCACGTGATGTGTGACGTAAGTCTTGTTGACGATTCACCTCAGCTGACGTCTTCTGACCCCCCCCTCCCCTCATGCAACTCAGACACGGGGAGGAGACGTGCCACCGTCCCTACGGACTGAGCAGGCCATACTGTGCATGGTATAGCCAGTAAAAGTGAGCAGAACACACCCTAATCAGGACAGCCTAAAGGGGTTTTGTCCATCCCGGTATGGAACTGATGGTTGGTTCTTCTTCCCTCTCTCTTAACCAGAATGGAGTCAGAAGCCTTGTTCGCTGTCACCTTTCTACTCTCACGCCTCTTAAACTATCCCTTTCCGTCCATTGTGATCTGTTGCCCATCTCTCTGTTTTACAGGTATTATTCAGGTCATTATTCTGAATGTGCTCCACTCATAACTGCACGTTTCCCAAAGTTTCTATGTGGAGACCAGCCACACGAGGGTTGACCGTTATGATAGTTAAAAGAAATGGATGTGAAATTCCTTCTTTCATTTGTCTTTACATATTTGAATACCCTTTTCACCTCTAAGAATCAAGTCTTCAGTCGCCTGAGGAACTAATGTCATTCTTTTCTGTCTTGTTTTTTCTATGATCTTCAACTGTCCTTTTATCTAAGATGGAAATGACTGGGGCATCTTCTCCCCTGTGTCATGTCGGCGACTCTCTGTCTGTCTGTCTCTCGCTTTATTTTCCTGCCCCACGAACGCCCTTTAGAGCTCCTGCAGCGCACGGGAAGTTGGCCACGTCAGCCGGAGGGACCACAGGTCAAGAAGCGTGGTGTTGTTGTGTGTCGGTCTTGTGAAAAATAATTCAGGAGCAGGTGTTTACTTTCGTCCGTATATATGTATAGAAATATGTTCATTATATACGATCCCTTATACTTGGCTCCTGTAACTCTAGGGCTGTGCTGCAGGCGGGAGCAGGGCAAGGTGGGCCTCTCTGGGGCGAGAAGGTCTTCGACGAAGCTCTGCTCTGGGAATGAGACCCGCCTCACCTAAGGTTACTCCTGGCTCGCGGTGTTACCGGACTCCACCGTCAGTCGGTATTTATACGAAAACAATAAACCTTGGCGCATGACATCCGTAGAATTGCAGAGTAATTGCCGACATTTTTGTTGCATTTGTTTTACCTTTCGTCACTGCTCTCCTCCTTAACTTCGTCCTGTTGGCACTGCTGTTCGTTATCAGCAACGATTGTAGTCACTGTATGTTTCTGGACTTTACCTTTCCTTTCACTGCTGATTGGTAGTCACCGCTGATTGCCTTACTGTCTGTTTTGTCCTTATGTTACGTCATGGATAACTTACGGCTGCCTTCACTGTTGTCAGGTCTCGACTCCTGCCTTATGTTATATCTTTGCCTTTTCCTTTGCTTTTGTTTGTTTTGGCTCCACTGTTGTGCCAGACCTGGGGAGTGCAGGGTGCCAGACCTGGGGTAGCGTAGGGTGCCAGACCTGGGGAGTGCAGGGTGCCAGACCTGGGGGATGGGACA
Organism: Panulirus argus; assembly: GCA_038088735.1. Taxonomy (NCBI): domain Eukaryota; kingdom Metazoa; phylum Arthropoda; class Malacostraca; order Decapoda; family Palinuridae; genus Panulirus; species Panulirus argus. Next base: position 33,869 of record JAYMFT010060645.1, on the reverse strand, counting down.
CGAGTGCACCAAGCACTGGGGTTGTCTGCACCAAGTGCACCACACAAGGTGGGGGATCCCCCAGCCCCAGACCGTCACACAGCCGGACCTCGCCACGAGCGTCGCCGGAAACATCCGGGAAAGGTGCCTCGCTTATCCGGTGAGTCACGCGCTCGAACCCCGGATGACGGGTGCCAGTGAGAGTCTCTGGGGGGCACCACATAAGACCAGGCGTCCAGGTATCGCCAGGGGAGCACCACAGGGTCAGAAGAGGCCCTGTGGTGCTCCTCGTATAGTTCCCTGCGTCACACTACTGACGGGTCAGTATCATGAGGTTGTTTACGTCTGTTTGTGGGCGGTCAGTCGCGGGCGCTGGTCTGGTGCCTTCCCTAAATACAGTCTGGCACCAAAGAAATCCCTCCAAGTCATTTTCTTCCTTTCAAGAATGGCGGGCGAGGCACAGTCTGAGGCGTTGTCTGGTGGTCCAGGAAGGCACCGTCTGCCCTCGCTGGTCATCAGTCCGTCATGGAAGTCCAGATGATTCCTCATGCAGGACTCATCTCCTCTGGACCCGTCCTGCTTCTCATTCCGGCAGGTCTCTGTAGGCGTTCGTCCATTTGCTTTCTGGTCAACTTTTCTAATTGTTTCCAGTCGTTTCCAGGACGATTTCGTCCTTGATACTGACTGTCTTGTGGTCCAGCGGGAGCTTCCTGTGACCTTCCTGAGGAACGGGCACAACGGTAGCTTTACTGGCTTTGCCGGGTCAGGTCCCATCCTCCGCTGTCGTTGCTCAATTTCTTTGTTGTTTATCTTTCAGAAAAAAAATTACTTGGGGGCTATTTTGTTTACACGCGCGCGCGCGCGCGCGCGCGTGTGTGTGTGTGTGTGTGTGGCTGCTGGCATGATGGAATATGTAAGTCAGCATGAGCGTGTGTGGCTATACATACAAGTAAGTATGGAGGCGAGTTTAGTATGTGAGTATGACAAGTGTTAACGACGTAATTGCTGTAACGCGCCTTCATTTCTTTATACCTTCTGTGCTCGGCCTTCCGTCGTGTGTGTGACTATTTTCCCCCGCAAGGGAGCCTCCCATGAGGGGGGAATTGTGGCTACACAGGTATGTAAGTACAAATGCATCCTTGTCAGAGGTTCCACATGTGTTTGAGTGTGTCATTATTTACCTGCAGGAGCGCGTCACTGTGCGAAGGCTTCCAGATATGAATGAGTGCGTCGCCATGTGAGCGCCTTTACATCATGATTGCTTCGCAATATGAGTGCGTCCACATGCATATATGTATGTAGGTGCGTTCCTTTGTGCATAAGCATGTACACAGATGTACGTGGATGCATCGCCAGGTTTGTGCGTACGTGTGTGTGTGTGTGTATGACGACACATGTGTGAGCAAGGAAGTTGACAGTCCCCCCCCCCCGGCACACCCCAGGGGAGGGTGTTCGATCACTATACTCACCTGTGTGGTCGGCTGGAGGGGGAGGGGGGGGGAGGGTGGCAGGCAAGGTCAGGCAGGCATCGAGTCACTGCTGACGACACAAGGTTCAGCTGACGCCCGACAATCGTTCGCTACACACGCTAAACGACTCCTTATGTCAACATCTGATAACACACTTCCTGAGTAGTGTGAGCTGAGAACATAAAAGGCTGGTGTAATCCTTCTTCCATACCCCCAAGAGCCGTGACCCAAAATGACAGTAAAGTGTTTCGTAATGTGTTGATATATCTCAGTAATGTGGGCAGTGATGGTTCACTAGACTTCAGTATATCATTATAAAGACCAGACTCTCTGTTGTCTTCATATGTGACGTCATCGTCCCACAGAACTGGTCAGCAAAAAGAAGAAAAACTTGTTCATTTTTTTTAAAGTTGATGAGACAGAGATGCTGTGGGCTGACCTTAAGCGATGTGCGCACCAGACATTTCCTCCTCACGTCTCCACTGGTAAATGTATGGCAGTGAGATGTCAACTGAGATCACTGATGACAGTTAAAACAGCAAGTAAGATAGCACGTGAGATTACAAGTTAGATAGCAAGTGAAATGGGAGGTGAGATGATAGCAGGTGGTATGGTAAGTCAGACCACATGTGAGATAGCAGGTGAGACGGTAAGGAAGATAGTAGAAGAGATGGCAGGTCAGCTAGAGTGTGAGATGGCAGGTCAGCTAGAGTGTGAGATGGCAGGTCAGGCAGTGGGTGCGTTCAGTGCTTCCCAGCCTTTCTAAGTGGCTTCACACTGACCTGTCTTTCCCTCACACTGTATATGGCCACACCATCAAAGTCTTAGTGTAACAGTAAAACTTAAATGTATATTCATATTCCTTTTTACTACCGACTGTAACTTACGGGAACAATCCCACGTGCTGTACCGTCTGGACGTTGCCCACCTCCCACTGGCTGCACGTCCGTCCTCAAGTCAACACGAACATATATTTTTTCTCCAGTGTAGTGATGTTACAGACGATCACCTGGATCAGGGGTGCAGTGTCAACCCACAGCAAGGAACTCAGACAGGCTGCTGTTACACAGCTCCGTGTCAGCCAACAGAGAGACGACTGACGTGCAGTTCCACTCTTACAGTCACTCCGACCTTTCGTCGTCTTATAACGAGGGTCAGCAGGAAACGACAAAGACCAGAGCTACCGAGCCATATTCATGGTCTGGTCTGGGGGGCGGCGGGGGACACCTCCCCCAGCGCGGGAATGTTGCCGCACCAGACTTTATGACTTTCCATGACGTCTCCTTCATCATAGTGTCTCAGCATTACTGGCAGACCAGAACGATCAACTATGTTGCCTCCAGTTTCTCTGTTCATTATTTGATCTGCCATTTAGACATCTTCAGTTGTTATGTGTTGATTTACCGTGACCTCTGCATCTCAGAGCTGAGGGTACAGTTATCCAGAGCCATTGTGTGGATGATGCAGACACCCATGCTCATGGCACAGCCAGACCCTGAACCAAGTGGTGACGCAGTCACCCGATGATGATGTAGTACCCCTGTTGATGATAAAGTTACCCCAATCAACCATGAAGTATTGTGTTGATGAATCACTGCGTTGATGACATATGATCATCAGCCACACCGAATCATTATGCTGAGGATACACTGGCATCCTAAACCACTGTGTTGATGATGCAAGCCCTCCTCTTGATGATACATTGACCTAACGTTAACGATGTAATCACCCGTGAACTATTCTATTGATAATAAAGCAACCTAAATCACTGCTTTGATGATAGTCACTCTTGAGACTCTGTTTTGATGATGATCGCCCCTGAACCATTGCTTGATTGTATAGAAACCATGCTGATGATACAGTCGCCTCTGGAAGCTCTCTCTCTATTGGTGTCGTAGTGGGCGTCTGAGGCGGGCGGAAGTGGCGGGGGTTGGCTGGAAATCGTCCCCTCTTGAATTACTTTCCAAAAGAAGGAGCGTGCAAAGGCCAAGCGAGGACCTTGTTTCCGCCAAGGCTCAGTTGTTTGTTCCCGACACAAACTTGCTCACTCACGATGCGGCAAACATGTTTAAAGGAAAGAGAAAAAAAGATAATTACCTTTCAGTGTTTGACAGGTGTGACGTTCTCATCCTCTAAGTCCGTTATGATCATGTGTCCAGGTGGTCAGTTATGACCACGTGTGTCTAGGTAATCAGTTATGTATATGTGTCCGGAAGGTCAGTTATGTATGTGAATGTATCCAGATGGTCAGTTATATACATTTGTCCAGGTGATCAGAGACAATGGCCGTAGCTCGTAATGAACTGCTAACGAGGCGAAAGATGGTTTATTCCATCTTTAAGCCTGGAGACCTCAAACAGTCAGGCGGACTTGCTGCCACCTTCCCGTATGGGGGTCGAAGCCTCGTCAGTACTTTCTCCTTTTTCGAGACAGGTTTTTGACGTAAGCAAACAAGCATAACTCTTTCTCTATACGACCATAGTATTGATGTCTTATTAGTGACTGGTCGTCCAGAACGTGATCACTACTTTCTCTTCTGCAGTCACAGCATCAACACGTACTGTGCATTAATGGTCTGGAACCAATCATCGCACAAGTAACATTATATATATATATATATATATATATATATATATTACACTAAACCAAACTATATGTGTACCTTGTATCTGCATGCATGAAGTATTCAGTCCCCGTGTGGGAAGGACTTTACGTTCTTCTCTATTTGTCTAAGTAAATACACTCCAGTTTGTCATGTTCTTGTCAGGTGTTGCACACGCCGTAGCTGCTGCTCTGGTGCGCAAAGTAATTAGACTAACTGTGCTGTAGTTGGGTTCGAATCCAGGCAGCATCGTAACCACGGCAACACTGGAGGAGACTTAAAACATTCAGTTATTCAAATGCATGTATTCATCTGACTCACCAAGATGTGAGTGTGAGTGGAACAACCACGAGACACATTTAGTCATATCTCACACTTTTATCCATACTGATGTGTGTTGCCTAATCACGAGACAGAGTTATATCTCACACTTATAGCCTTATTGGTTTATGTTGGCCAACAACGAGACTGCCTTAATCATATCTCACACAAATACCCTTATCAGATAGTGCTGGGGTGGGGGTGGAGGGGGTGCCCTCCGACGACACCCCCAGTGTCTCAAGCATCGTCCAGCAGGGAGAGTCAAGCCGATATCACATCACGCACTGTAGCGGCTTCTTAGGGAGGGAATCATTAGTCATGACGACGCGTTACAAATATAGAGTGTTTCCTAGGGGCACGGCGCGCGAGCCTACTGAATACTGCAGAAGGCGCAGCGGATGTCATCCATACTGACGACGTCCATAACACAGCAGATGTCATCCATAGTGATGATGTCCACAACACAGCAGATGTCATCCATAGTGATGATGTCCACAACACACGACGTACAAAATGCAGTTCTAACTGTTTATATTGCCTTCGTGATAATAATCAATCATTCACTTGAATGCCAGATAACTATAGGATGTTTTCATGAGATATAGTTAGGAACACGAACTCTTGTCTGTATTGATGTACATAACTTTTAATTGTTGCATCTCAGATGCCTCATTCATTTTCATCAGAACACAACGTATCATTATATATATATATATATATATATATATATATATATATATATATATATATATAATTTTCATTTTGTTTCTAATAGTAAGCTTTACTTAGGGTCATAATAAAGGATATACAAATGCACAGGTATAAAAATATAGCTATATTGAGAAATATATGATCATATCTGAAGTTGATAATACAACGCTCCACCCTCAGGTCAAGACCAAAACAAACACTGTTGTAAATAAGGAAACATTTCAACAGATAACAACAACTTAACATAGCTCTTAAGGCACGATCAAGTTTATCACTGTATGGCCATCACCGTCCATGATGGCCACCTGGGCAGCTTCCATCCGCCCTCTCCACACACTCCATGGACACCTAAAGCCGCCGCTGCACAGGGAGGGGCATCCTGCTTCTACAAGAGGATCATCTGAAGGCCACTGCTTCAGATATGAGGGCGTCCCTTCATCCTTAGGAGACTCAAAGGCAGCTGTCCTCAAGTGAAGGGGCTCTTAAACCTTCAGCACAAGTGAAAAAGCTCTTATGCCTTCGGGAAATCCGCAGGTGAAAGTGACGAAGTTTCTGCATCTAGCGGAGACCCACATGATACTGATGACGAAGAAGGAGCTCTTGCACTTTCGGGAAGAATCAGGGCTGTTCCTGAGGAGGTAAGGTAGCTCCTATACCTCTCGCGGACACTGACGCTGCTGTTGCAGACGTAACAAAGCTCCTGTGCTTTCAGGAGACCCAAGGACCGATTCCGCTGAAGTGAGTGGAGTTTTACGCCTTACGAGGATAGAGGCGCCCTCCTCTCACTTGCAAGGGAGGAACCTCGGGCTCTTTGCGCCAACACTGCGTGGGCTTCATGCGGGACGCTTCGATCCTCGTGTCTGGCAATTCTGTCGAAGGAATCACTTCCTCAAGTACGGGAACTTGGGAAAGGATCATAGGAGCGGCGTCGCGTATTAGGTCCTCAGTATCACTAGTGCGTCTTTAGGAAGGAGGGCGCGACGTTTCCTTGGCCCCACTGACCTGGGATGACCTTGTACAACTTGTGCTTCTCTGCCGCACTGACCAGCACACCTCCTCCCCTCCTACTCGTGCAGTAAACTTTATGTTTATACTTTTGTGGTTTCATACAACTTACTGATGCCTGAACAAAGTTGATCATGAACATTTTTTTCCAACGACACTGGTAATGGTCAGTAGTGTGACAGGAGTGGAGAGGGAGGGGGATAATGAGGGCATGAGGTGAGGCACATCTCAGCAGGTGTGTAACAGTGCAGGTCAGGTCACGACAAGAATCTTACGTGTGAAGATGGCACTATTCAGGAGAGGTCAGTCGACAGCCCTCTCAGCGTCGCTATGAGTGTGTATCACATTAAGGTTTAGAAACTTTACGACATTTTCACCAGTTAACATCATCACTAACACTCAGAAGACCTTCACATATTGCACATGTCTGGCGTTTGTAGGGGAACCTCCGCTTCGGTAACTTGCATCACTGTAGTATTCCTTCAGCGAGGGGAGGTGTTGCCGAGGGCACGGCGGGGCCCCCAGCAGGAGGCCAGGGGCGGAGAATGGCTGGACCCCCAGCAGAAGACCGGGGGGGGGGGGGGCAGCATGGGGCCAGGGGCAGCAGCCGACGCCAGGGTCGCCTCACGCCCGTGGAGAATAATACTGAGGTAACTTGTGGGGCGGGGGCAAACGGGGCTCCCCAGCCAGTGTGGGAACTGGTGCCGTGGGCAGTTGGGGGCACCGCAGGTGGTGGTGGTGGCGGTCCATGCTACCCCAACACTGGCAGCGACGGTACACGGTACACTGTTCTCACGGGCGCGGTACGCAGTTCAACATCACAGATTGTAACATCATGGTAGCCGAGGCCAGGGGCCGGCGCCCACCACATAGTTCTGGGCGACACAGACACTCTCGGCTCTGGGCGACACAGACACTCGGCAACACAGACACTCGGCTCTGGGCGACACAGACACTTGGTTCTGAGCGAGACAGACTCTATTCCAGAGGGCGAGCGCAGCCGTCCCTCGCCTCCCTCACCACACTCTCATGGCACAGGACAACTTAGCTATACAAGGTATCACAACAACAACTACCGTCTGCTGGAGGCCGACCGCAGGAGGTACTGCATCACGTCATACTTGCCCCGCCAGCACGCCAGGTGCAGCGGCGAGAACCCGTCCCGATTGGTGAGGTGGAGGGACGCCCCGTGGGCAACCAGCACCTTGATTACCTCCAGGTTGCCGTCCATGCAGGACTGCGTGAGCGCCGTCTGCCCGTCCGCAGTGAAGCCGTTGATTTGGACCAGCTGGGAGTACCTGGTCAGGATCCTCTTCAGTTCCCGGGGATCTCCGTCCTGGACGGCCCGCACGAACTCCGCCTGACACCCGAACTGCTCCACCCCGGAGTACCCGGACTCTGGCGGGAACTGGAACCCGAAGTCGGGGGAAGAGGATCGCTGGTAGCCTGGGCTGGCGGGGCAGCTGTAGGAGGGAGACGCGCCCCCTGTGCTGGCGCTACCGACGCTACTGCTGGTGCTGTAAGCGGGGCTGTGGGCCGTGTAGGCGGGCGAGTAGATGCGTTGGTCGTCGTAGGGATCGGTGAGGGGCGCAGGGGACGGCTGCGGCGACGACTCCCCTGTAGACATGACGGAGTCGGGGGAGGAGGGAGCGTCGTCGGAGCACACGGAGCTAGCGCGTTCCACCTTCATGATCGTCGCGCTGGGTGACTCTACAACGCCAGGGGACTTCAGTCTGGTCCCTTTGGACTTAAACGCAGCACATGTGACCTGAGCGGAAGCGGTCGGGTCAGTAGTGCTCACTGTGGCGGCTGGGGAGTGACTGAGCCGTGGGCTGTGTCGGGCTGGGGGCGAGGCGGCTGGGGTAGTGCTGCACCCTGGCGGCCGACCGCCGCACCACCACGTGGGAAAAACTTAGGGCAGCGTGAGAACGGTGTCACCCGGGCCACCCGCCCACCCACGGCCCGCCCACCCTGACCTGGCCCACCCACTCTCCATGGTCCGTCCACCCTCAATGGTCGGCCCATCCTGGCCCGGACCGCCCACCTTAACATGGCCCACTAACTCTCCGTGACCGGCCAACCTGACCTGGTCAACCCACCCTCCATGGTCGGCCCACCCTGAAATGGCACGCCCACCCTGACCCGGTCCACCCTCTATGGTCGTCCCTCCCTGGCCTGAGCCGCCCAACCTCCATTAGCCGCCTCCCCATCATAGCCAGCCCACCCATTCGCCATGATCCACCCATCCTAATGGCCCGCCCACCTACCTTACGTAGTCGGCCCACCCACCTTCCATGACCCGCCCACCCTGACCCGGGCTACCCATCCTCCACTGCCCACCCACTCTCGCCCTGAGTGGGGTATCCATCCTTTATGACCCCTCCTCCCCTCACCCCTACCTGGCCCGCCCACACCACCCTCCATGGACCGCCCACTCCACCCTGACCTGAACCACCCACCTTAATGGTCGATCTACCCTTCATGGTCGGCCCACCCTTCATATATTCCCCACTTTTACCTGACCTACCCACCCTGACCTGACCTACTCACCCACCCACCCTGATCTTGACCACCCCTGATGGTCCGCCCACCCTCCATGGCTTGCTCACTCCGATTTAGCCCACTCATTCTTACCTGGCCCGCCCATCCTGATCCAATCCACGCTTATATTACCTGCCCACCCTTAAATGGCCCGCCCACTATAACCTGTCTGCCTGACCTGGCCCACCAGCCCAGATTTGGTCTGCTCACTGTAACGCAGCCTGCTCATCTGGGCCTCATCCCCCCCTTTCATGGCCTGTTCACCCTGACCTGGCCCGCCCACCATAATCTGGTCCGCCCATCCCGCCTCTGCCGCCCACTCCTAATGAGAAATCTCGGATTTTATTCTAGTTCCAACCACTGTTAAGTGCACAGCACATAGTCCAGCTCCCGCCACGCTGTAGTCCTCTCTGACTCCAAACCTTCTCTTGCAACGCCGTCAGGAGAGACCGCTTTGCAGGAAAGTATTCCTTCCATAATTCACTCCCTGCTGGTTGAAGCCCGTGATAATGCCCTTCGTATCCGCTTCCTACAGCTCTCCTTACGTGCTGGATATGAGCGTCATGACCATGTCGATAACCCTGCTAAACATGTTGGTCTGCTCCCAAGTCCTCTCACCACACCCGATCTAACCAAAGCCGTAGTCGGCATAGGATCTGCACCTCCAGACAGATGTTAAAAGACCTGTCAGTTTCTCCAGGCCTGTTACGTCAAGAATTTGATGACGATTAGACTAACGATCACATAGTCGAGGGAATCTTTGTACTACACCCACGCTCTCAACGAAATGTTTTGTAAGTAAATTTAGACAAATTTTCCTTGAAATTACAAAAGAAAGTCAGTTTCTCCCGAGCCATACGTACGTCAAAGTTGCAGCTTCAGACAGACAACAAATTGATAAATCGTAGATGTCAAGAAAGACATGAGGGAGATCCAGAGCTTGTGTGTGTAGGGCAAGACAGAAACCCAACGACGGCCCACCCTAGTGTGACCATCACACTGGCACAGCAGCAGCCAGCTCTCAGGAGCAAAAAGCAAAGTGGTATCCATAAAGAGGGAAAACGAACCAGTGTTGCGGCGAAGGGCAAGTGGCTCAAGAGGCGAGGTCAGACTGAGAGATTTGATAAGTCGAACGGCTTTAGCCTCAACTGTGTCTGGTAAGTATTCATAGCAAGAACCTCCCCAGATATGAAAACAGAACTCAGTACAAGGACGGATCAATCCTATACATAACGGGTGCAACTGTTCAGTTGAAAAGAACTTATGCATCTGAACATAACTCCCAGCTTCTTTCAGGCAGACTTAGGTATCTGAATACTGCGAAGTTCCCCAAATAGTTAAATGTTACAGTGATACTAAGAATATTCACTGCGTTGACTGGTGACACTACAGTTAGGAGAGTTGTCGGAGGCTTTAGAAAAAGAGATGGTCAGAAATTGGGTCTTCGAAGCGCAAGACTTAACCACGTTGCGTCTTTTCTACTGAGATATCCTGTCTGAGTCTGAGTTTATAAAAAAGAGTTTTGCAGAGACGAGATGCAGGTCGAGTTAGGAAGGATGGAGCGGATTTGAAAAAAAATGGAGGAATGCAGTGTCGAGTCGTCAGCATACGAGTGCATTTGGCTATCTATTAAAAAAAGGGAATTGTTGATGAAAAGGATGAAAAATGCAAGAGACAGGAGAGAACCCTGATGGACATCTTTGTTGACAGGAAAAGAGAGAGAGAGAGGCTGTTCAGATGACAAATTCGGAGAAGGATCGATCAGAGAGGACGATAGATATGGGGGAGTAATGTGAGGGAGGGAAGCCAGTAGAGAGGAGCTTGCAGACGAGACCCCGATGACACACCCTGTCAAAAGTTTTCCCAATATGTGAAGGGCTACAGCACAGGAGTCTCCAGAGTGTCCCAAAGGTGATGACCAGACATAGTAAGATGGGACAGGATATCACCTGTGGATCTTACCTTGAGGAAGCCATGTTGATGATCAGAGATTATGTTTGAGGTTATGGACGTTGAGGAGGAACTCACATTTTGGCGATAGTACAAGTCAAAGAAACAAGACAGTAATTATAAGAATTAGGACTGCCATCCCTCCGTTGGATGGGCTGCACCAACGCTTATCATAAAAGAGAAAACTTACTGTTTTTAACCAAGAGCGGAAGAGTGAACACATTAGTTCAGGACATACGGGAGAATCAAGATGGAATTACAGGAGGAAAGGGAACGAAAATAACTTGTTTAATCAATGTGAGAGAGGCGGTTGTAGTGCCGTCGGAACGGAAACGTGAAAGAAATGTAGTGGGCAAATACAGCTGGAGATGCTCCTAACTGAAGCCCAGGGAGACTAGTCAGTGAATGGAGGGGAGAGCTTAACGTGCTTCGTTTGCAGAAAGGAACGCTTCCTCTTAGGTACAACAATTCTGAAATGATAGATGATGCATCGGAAAAAAATTGCGGGACACATAAAATATGATGAGGCAAAAGTAGACAAAGTTATAAATTCACATACATACTTTAGATATCCCTGAACTTTGTTTAGAGAAAATGGTAAGTGAAATTTGGAGAATCATTTTCTTTTTCTTAATTTCATAGATGACAAAAGCAAAATGATTTCAGAGGTATTTTGTACAAATTGTGTCGCACTCTTTTGGTTTCATCGGTTGATTAGCAGTGAATAGACAAGATGATGTTGTCAGTGTAAAGGAAGCGACGTACCAAGAAATGTGGTAAATAAAGAAAAGACGAAGTAATAAACATGCCAGGCCGTCATTGAAACGAGAGAATCACTTGATCTGTCGGGTATGATCTTTGTAGTTGTTAATATCTAAGAAATTAGACAATAAGTTAAAACATTCGTTACTACTTCCTAGAGCCCACAGACAGTGAATAGTTATGAACAGAGAATGATAAAGAAGTGCATTAGACCATCTGTTTCCCTGTTTTATCTGAGAGATTATTGCTTTTATAAATATGAAAATGAAAAGGTTTTAAAATGTTCGTTTGAAAGGTGGTCATTGTTGGCCTTTGAGGCCAGGCTGTTGTACCCTGGGATCCTGCCTTTGATACTGAGGAACCCTCATTAAGGCTGCTTGGTAGTCTGTTTTAACGAGCCAAGCGTAGTCCATGTGGCCTTGAAAACTGCCTCTGGTGGCTTTAAAACAGCCTCTAAGACCAACATACGGTAGATGCAAATCTTGCCCAGGTTTCTGGGCCTCTTGGCCCTACGGTTTGAAACAGTAATAATCAAACTCACAAACGGTTGGAGGTATACGGGTATGCGATTCAAAGATAAGTAAAAAAAAATTAAACATCTCAAAAGAACATTTTAACCCAAAGATCTTATTCACCATTGAAAACAGGACGCGTATTGAGATGTTCGTGGTTCACGTCTTTACTGCTTCCCGCCCCCCGCAGTACGTGTCTCGCTCCCATGTGCCAGTAGGCGCCGGAGATGTAACTTAAACGGTGATGTCAGCGACCTGGGTGTCAGCCAGTGACGTCAGCGGACTGGGTGTCAGCTCTCGCTCTTGACTTTAATGTCAGGATGGGTAACGCTTCTGGGAAGCGCTGCTCATCTCTTGGATGATTACGCAGTATTGTACGTACATGTGTAGTAAGGGCCTGAACATGAACGTGCTGTGTACGTACATCATGGATCCCTGGCGTACGGCTGAGCGTCAGGCGAGGGTCTCCTCTGTGCAGCAGATGACACTGAATATTGATTATGGAATGATTAACATGTATTACCAACATGAAGACCAGCTGCACCAAGAGGACCAGCGCTGGTGCAGTATAGGGCGTTTACTGATGGTACAGTATGTGAGTCCTTCCTAACAGTGTGGAGGCAGGTGAGCCCGGTACCAAGTGTGGCACAGAGGTCGTCCTGGCACCACAGGGTCAGCTTCCCGGTGCCAAGTGTGGCACAGTGGTGGTCCAGGCAGCCACCTTCCCACAACTCCAGACAGAGACCGTCATAAAAGCAGATATCTTAAATTCATCAAAATTTTTGTCATATTTTATCTTTATCGGCACCTCCTGACCCTGGCTGACCATCCTCTCACACCTCCTGACCCTGCAGCCGTCCTCCTGCTGTACCCAACACCAACGTCAGGTTCCTCACCACACCCGCTTCCTGCTGGACCTGACCTCCACTCCACACTCCTCATCCTCGCTACATCTTCACCGTAATGGCTTCTAAAAGCGTGGCAGAGCAAGTTGCTTTTTTCTAAGCCATTTTCTGCACAAAGGGATGTACTGTCGTGTTGCCAGACGCTGCAAGTGTCGCCCTCCAGGGACGGGGCTCACCAGCCAGGACGTCCCTCCGTTGGTGCCTGACTCACCAATGCCTCCTGATACCTTCTGCCTTCACTGACGTATTTACCAACACAGAAGTTTACTTGTCTCTGACTTGATAATGCCAGGTGAGCACGCGGTCCAGGTGCTCCAGGTGAGTCAACAGGCTGCTCCAGGTGAGTCAACTGGCCTCATTAATAATAGTAAAATCCAAAGGATACAGCCAGGGACGCGCGGGTTGCCTCACCTTTGCCATGAATCCTTCTGTGAACCTCCATCAAGGCAACAGGACCTTTGGCTTCCGTTGGTGTTGACTGCTTTTGTTCCCTACCGTTGCTTGAGGCCAGACTTCCAACAACAACGGGAGAGGTAAGCCCAGACCTTCAGAAACAACGGTAACAACAGTAACAACGTCAAGAGGGCCACATGGAGCTGGTGAACAACAGGAGAAACAGTAACAGTGGTGGCGTTAGCAGCGGCCTGGCACTAGGTAACCCACACGGGGCGCCACTGTAGCGAGAGCCTCGTCTCGGCTCTACCGGCCGCCCCAGTACCCGGCCCACGCTGCCTGCAGCCAGACGGTACACTCCGTGCACGCGGCGCTCTCCCTCGCCGCACACTCCCGTGCCCCTCACGGACACCACGGACACGGCCCTTTCCTGCTGACCCCACCCACGGTAACCCTCAGTAGAGCGTTTGCCATATGTGGTGAATCGACCCAGTGTGACGACGGGGGACAGAGGGTGACTGAACGTAGAATGCACAGTTTTCGTGTGGTGTTGAACACGTCCGTGTGGTGGATGACACGTCCGTGTGGTGGCGGACGTGTCTCTGGGGTGGAGGACGCGTCCGTGTGGTGATGAGCACGTCCTTGTGGTGGGGGACGCGTCCGTTTGGTGGGGAAGAGGTCCGTGTGGAGGAGGGCATGATCTGATCGTGTGGTGATCCGGTCCTTACCTTCTGGTGGCTAACACACATGGAAGGGGGCGACCCAGGGCGCCCCCTAGTGATCACATGTGTTTTGGTGATCAGTTCGTTATGGCGAGTCAATGATTCTAGTGACGTCATGGTGACCAGCTTGTGATTCTTGGTCAGCTCATGATTCTCGTGACAAAATACAGTCGTAAGGAATCACTCCGCAGTGGAAAGGTGAACAGTACTCTTCCTGGACTAAAGAAATGACGCTGACATTATAGGCCACAAGGAGTCCTGGGGTGGACAGCCGAACTGTGTTATGATTTCTCTCTCTCTCTCTCTCTCTCTCTCTCTCTCTCCTTCCGGAGACAGCCATCATCTGGTTAGGTTGTGTTAGTTTGCCGCCCATATTGTCAGCTCTGCACACTGTGGTGCTGACGTGTGTTACACTTGCTGTTACATGCAGATAAGGGGACAAGCAGAAAAGTAAATGTATCATGTTAATATGTATTACTTTCTTTACGTCAGGATGAGCAACTCGAGACATAGCGACAGTTAGTAGATAAACACCGCGTGAAACGAGCGTCCATAGTCCAGTCGTTGGTGCAGAGATTATGGGAACTCACTAGGACGAGGCCACAGGTTAGACAGCGAGGAAGTTACTGAAGGCTCGTAATTCTTCCGTGGAACGCCAGGTGATCATGTGGCTACAGGGGGCACTGCCTGGGTGCCCTATACCCATACCTCGCCAACTGTGGGCGTGGCTGGTGGTGGTGGTGGTGGTAGTGGGTCTCCCACCTGCAGAGGCCAACTGGGATATGCGCCACCTGCAGGCGACGGTCAGGAGCCACACTCAGACGCTGGTCAACATGGAGCGATACCTCAGACAGACTGACAGGTTCTGGAAGTGGTACCAGCAGAACCACAGGTGAGTCTCTCTCTCTCTCTCTCTCTCTCTCTCTCTCTCTCTCTCTCTCTCAACATGCGTGTGTATGTAATTACCAGATCCTACAACAAGAGGAAGGAGTTCTACATTCGTAGGGCCCCATCTGTTGAAGCTTCTCTTGCATCACACGGTATTCTGAACTACTACTATGCAGTCATCAGTCGCACCTCTCTTTTTGTTGGCTTTCTCTCTGTGTTAGAAGCGAGAGGCACCCACTTTCCCGACCCACTAAAGAGCTCACAGAACTTTTCACAATGATAACCTTCATCACGAATACTGAACTAAATTTCCCATGTTTTCATAAAGACTGATAATTTCTGCCTACCTTCCATAATCATATCTCCGCTTTGAGTCTGTTTTCACTTCTTTTCTTTCAATGGCCTCAGATGCCACATGTCAGAGTCATGTATTACATGATCACTTTTTTCCAGTTGATGAAATTTATGTGACCGTCACAGTTTCCAGGACACATTGTGTAGAGACAAGGTTTAGTGACGTTGGCACAGCAGACTTTGCAATCCTACTGTGCTTACTGACCTGCTGGACCACAAACTTTTTCTGCACAATGTCTCTCCATGACTATGTCTCTATGACACTGTAGATTCTCCCAGTTTGTTTATTTATGAATGGAACGCATTATTAGAACCTCCCCATGTGTGTGTGTGTGTGTGTGTGTGTGTGTGTGTGTGCTTGACTGTGTACGTGGGGGACAGTGTGTATGGGTGCAAGTCTGGTGCAGCTGATTGTCTCTGGTCCGTTGACGACGGTAGGAGGATGGTTGTTAGCGGGGCGGGGCGGGGGACGACGAGTGGTAGGAGGGGAGGGGGAGAAGGGACTAGGAGTGCGAGCGAGGCCGGGTTGGGGGAGAGAGCATGACTCGTACGTGTCTGGGGAATACAGATTCAGACGGGTGTGTGTATCTGTGTATCATATCTGTTTCCTGCACGTTGCCTTCGTCAGGGGTTGAGGGATCTGCAGTGAAGGTTACTGAAGTGAAGTCTTGCTCCCACCGAAGGGCCTTTCCAGTGTTCCTGGAAACAAAGGTTTCTGAAAAGTAGTGACGAAATTTCTACATTTTGGGTGACGGAAATGTCGGTGTTGGTCAGAGCTAGAGCTCGTACTTGGTCAGGTGTTTATGACATGCGATACAATGATTAAGAATTATATTGAAGCTCTCAGGAAGTACAGTATAAATGTTGTTTTGGTAGTCAAGTCCATTCCATTATGCCTCCTCTTTTATCATCGCACATAATTGTTTTTGTTCAATTGATGTTAATATTCATCGGACTAACATTATACAGTACAAATGTTCTGCACCAACTCTAAGCTGAATGCCGTAGAAACCTTCCCACCATCTATCTCAGTGTATATATTAACCATATAGCCTAAATGCACTACGTTGCATTCATTAAGTACATATACAGCTTCATTACAGTGACACGTTAAATGGTTTAAATAAAAAACACGCTTTTACGTTGAGTACATTAAGGATACAGTGTAAATACACTTTTGATTTGTATAGATTAGGCATATTGCAAGCACTGATAAGCATGAAGCAAAATTCAACAGCTCAATCTCAGCATCATATGTTCACATTTTCTATACATTCTTATCTGAATGGGGAAGAGGAACGTGTATGTTGGCAGGGACATACACTGTTCACATCCTGCTGCAGTGCCTCCATCAACAGATGGTACGCGCATGAAGGATTATAAAGCAAATAAAGGTCGGGACACCCGGATGTCAGATACGCCATTGTCGGATATGTGGATGTGGAAGACCTTCCTGTCTGGGCGCCAGATGCTGGAGAAGTGGATATTGGATTACCAAGATGCGAGGAGGAGGAGGAGGGACGCTAGCGCTGTAGGGGAAATGCCCCACATGGTTAAGCGCTTCACGTGGGGCTGACAACAGCATAATGTTCAAAGGTTACATGGTAAGGTACGCTACGTGTGAGACGTCACCATTACATAGACAAGTTTTGAAGTACTGACGAAGAGTTCGTAGGAGGATCTAAAGACAAGGCCTGATTGAGGCGATGTTGGAAGGTCTTATAGATATTGTAATGTGAGAAGGCAAAGAGGGGACCTGCTGGCAGCCTGTAGCATCTGATACAAGGAAACGTAGCGATTATGAGAACTGATTTGCTCCTCGGGTGAGTAGAGAAACAGGCAGGGTTCAGGGCCGTTATAAGATCAGACAGTAAACAGATGGGAATCAAGTCAGGTCAGAGCAGCTACAGAAACAATTAGTAAAGGAACAAGAAAAAGAAAAGGTGAACAGTGAAGCTATGGTAAACTGAGGAAGGATTTGCCACAGGACCCCGCTGTGTAGCGGTAGGAGGTCAGGGGCAAGATGGTGCTGGCAGGACTCCCATCACAGGAAGCTACGACGGTTGACGTCCTCCGCAGTGGACGGCTGACTCACACCTTCAGGACCTGGACCATTGTGTCGATCCTCAGGCGCCCTCTGGAGTGTCCTACCCACTAGCTCTCCAGCATCTTATGTGTACTCTTTCCCACACATTTTCCTTCTGGGTGTCCTAGGAGTGGGCCCTAGTAAGAGAGACTTGAGACTACAACTCGCAGTCTGAACCCTGTGTAAGGATGGTGGGGATTCCTCTTTTCGAGTCCCCATCATCAGGATTGGTTTTCCCCTGTGGTTAACGTGTGTTCCCATTTGAGGGATTTTATTTTTCTCTGTTTCCTGAAGATCTTTGTCGCCGTACTTACCTTTTTACTGGTATCAGGATCAATTTGAAGATTTCTTTCGTTCTATTCGAGGTCTCGGTTCCAGTCGTAAGGAATCTTTTGTCATATTGCTAGTTTGTGTTCGAAGGTGAAGCTTTATTGTCTCTGAACTCTCGTTCTGAGTCCTAGTCTGAAGGATTCTTTAGTCCGAAAAGCGGCCCGAGTTCACCTTCAGGACCTGGGAATCCCAAGACCTGGGGATCACCTACGGGACCTGAAAACTCCGAGATCTGAGAATCACCTTCAGGACCTGGGAACTCCAGGACCTGGGTACTCGGTTAACTAGTCTTATCCCCTTCTTAAAGGTAAAAAATTCTACGAACTACATGTAATCTTAGGCTTAGGACCAGCAGGACTAACGGGTCGGCCAGGTACCCATATAAAAGGATTCTCTATTTATATAGAAGGAGAGTCCTGTGTCTAAAGGATATGAAGTGCTGCTGTCACTGCAAGTCCCGTTTCTTGGGTTAAAGAATCCTATTACCATAAGCCCCAAGTTTGAAGTACCTCGGGATACTACTCAGATAGACAGTCCTCATTTGTAGGACAGAGTATCCTACGAGCGTAGGGAACCCCACCTGTTCTGTAGTTCCTGCATGAATGGACTTGGGAGTCTTGGATATGACCAAGTCAACCACAGATGGCGACACTGGCTTTTAACCTATCCACCTAAGACAGATTATAGCTCACTGGATAATCTAGATGTACGCTGATGCTTGCGTATAGTGAGCTGATGTCCGTGGAGTTGAGAAGGAAGAGTATACAGGGAGAGTGGGGGTGTCAGAGAGAGAGAGAGAGAGAGAGAGAGAGAGAGTTTTAAGAATATTTCGAGACCAGCGCCACCAACGTAGAAAACTCAAAGCTCAGGTCGGGAGTCTTCAGTACATGACGTAACCCAAAGCAGACCCACTGCCTGGTCTGTTGTGGGCAGCCGGAGCCGTAAGCCTGATCAAGCTGCCCGAATCCTACCTGAGCTATGAAACAAAGTCCCTTTGCTATTGAGTCCGCACTGGAGACCGGGACGACTCTACGGCAAATGAGTGAAGCAATGGCAGGGAGCGACTCCTCTGATGTTTACTTAAGCACGAGACGCTAAGAACTATCGGCCATGGTATGTGTCAGCCTCGTCTTCTTTCAGGAAAATGACGTGGGCAGGAGAGTGTTGTCGACGGCTGGGTTGCCCATACGTACTCAAGGGAGAGTTATCGTGCAGCTGGACACCTCGCCTCTCATGCGTCACTCATTACTCACGTCACTCGCCGGACACTCATCCAGGGTCTCACTCTCCTCATACTCTAGTTTAGTGTATCAGTTCACATTTTCCATCCTTTGCTGTCTGCCTCCATCATAAAAAATGTTTCCATTTTTCAAAGAAACGATGGACGTGACTCGCCCCAAGGGTGACAGCGAATGTCGTAGTGTTTTTGGGCTGAACCAAACAAGACCAGCGAGTGGGGACAACTCGTACAATAAGTCGGTCTTTTAATTACACGTGTGGCACGGGGGCCCGAGAGGACCCAATGGGCCCTCATCCCGTCAGCATGGAAGGAACATCAGTGTCACTGTTGTAATGTGAAACAAGTTAACACAGGATATACATAGACAGCGCAACAGGGTTCGTTTGGTTACAAAATATCAACCTTGCTAACAATACAAACATTTCAGTGGGGACCGAAAGCAAGACAAAATAGATACAAAATGTACGTGGTACAGTATACTTTATGTTCCAGTGTATGTACGAGGTGCAGAACAGAACCGACCCTTGGAATGTTCAGGATTATTGTTTTTCACGACTTGCCTCTTTTACCTAGGTGTATTCTAGCAGCAACAATATTACATTATCTAGGGCAGTTTCTGAACTTACCAAATTATTGTTTCTTAACCCTGAGGCGATCATGATATTTGATTATGCAGTTGCCGGGTTATTCAATATCTTTCTGGAGGTGTAGGTCTTGGCTGGCCATTGTGATGAATATGTCCGAACTATGGCTTTGGTTAGATCAGGTCCGGTGAGAGGACTTGGGAGCAGACCAACATGTTTAGCAGGGTTATCGACATGGTCATGACGCTCATATCCAGCACGTAAGGAGAGCTGTAGGAAGCGGATACGAAGGGCATTATCACGGGCTTCAACCAGCAGGGAGTGAGTTATGGAAGGAATACTTTCCTGCAAAGCAGTCTCTCCTGACGGCGTTGCAAGAGGTTTGGAGTCATAATATTACAGCGTGAGCTAGGAGTTGCACAAGGTACCATGAGCGTACTGCGAGTGGAGCTGGACGAAAAACAAGTGTGTCTCCCTGGACAGAATCACGAGGTGAGAAAATAGGGTAGCGAGGGTGCAGCAGGAGGTCCCGAGTCAGAATGATGTATGGTTAGCATGAAGAGGCCAGTGTATAACCAGACACACTAGGTGTGACTAGTGTGTCTTTAGTGTGGCGGGAGCCTAGGGGTAACACATGTAAACAGTGTGTGTGAGGATGCGCCCCAAGTGTAGTACATCCTGCGCAGTAGATGATGGGGCGTGGCACTAGTGTAGTACATCCTGCGCAGTAGACGTATGGAGAACATGAGGAATATATTAAATTTCTCACTGAAGAAACGCAAGGATCTCGATCCACGGCGCTGTCTACCCCTGTCGTCCTGCTGGGTGCGGAGTGAACGAGGGGGCCAAGCGAGAGGTGCTGGAGCGGCTGTAGGAAATGATATACGCGAGTATCGATGGAAGTAGACGGAGAGCAGGACATGGATGTGTGGACACGATCGTTGCCTGGAGGACAGCAAGTTGCTAGAATGTTGGGATAACTAAGTAGGCCAGAAACTTGTGTGTTTACAGAGGAAAGTTCGTTGTAGATAGCATACGTAGGAACAACTAAAGCTGTGAGTAGCTATCTAGGTCAGTTACAGCAAAACAAGGCTGTGTTGGTCCCTCATATCTGACTTTGCTCCAGATAATATTGGAAGTAAGTTTGGGCTCTGGAGTTACACAAGCCGGCCTGTGAAGCTGAAAATGTGCGCTGGTAATGATGAAACAGAATGGAATCTGAGGTTCACATCAGAAGAGCATATGAATGTTGGTGTTCACTGGTCAGAGATTATGGCAGGAGAGAAACAACGGTGAACAATAACAAGAGGAGGAGAGGTTGGAGAAGTCTAAGTGGTTTAAGCACCAAGTGACGGTTAGGCAATAAACGCTGAAATGTCATTAATCTTTAGTTCAGGGTAGGAGGACACCAGCCATCAGTTGCACCAACGTCTGCTGGAATAGCGGTTACCCTGGTGGGTGAGCAGGATCCGTACGTGGGTCTGGGGTAACAGTTACCTCAGCAGGGTTACTCTGGTGAAGAGTGTCCTTAGTGTAGAGGACAGAGGAACGACACATAAGGATATGAGTAACACTGTCTGAGGAGGGAAGGGTATGGTTCACAGATAAAAGGTATGAGTCTGGCAAAGGATGCATGAAGTAATGGACTTGAATATTAACAAAGACAGTGTATTCAGGCAGTAAGAAGGAGAATGAGGTAGACCGGGACAATGTATCTTCTCTATGGGAGACGGACAGGAACGAGACGTATGGCAGAGTTGGATGGAGACGAGATGTAAGGAAGTCATGCATGGACTCAAGACAGACGTTAAATATAACATCATAGCCTGTCGCACTATACCCGTCTGGCAATATAAACAGGAGGACAGTACCCAAGGCTGAATGTACACACTTGACACGGATACTGAAGGAAAGAGGTCAGGCGCAACAAACGGGTCAGAGGCACACTCAAAGCGAAGGCGGGCGCGAGGCTAAGTGTAACCCAAGCCGTTAGTGGCATCTTGAGCAACACAGACCTACGTTCCTCCACCACCAGGTCCTCAAGGGATCAACACCATTTCTCTCGCTCTCTCTCTCTTTGTTGGCAGATGAATAATGAGAATCATTCAAAGGTTTCTCCAGAGCCTCTTTATCGACGCTATTTTTGCCGTCTCTTTAGACATTACGTTTGAGAGACTTCCTTGAGATAAACCATATCCGAGTCAGTCTTGTCCTTTCAGTGATTTCTTTCACATATAATGATAATGTATATTGTATACTATTTATGTGTGTATGTGTATGTGTGTGTGTATATGTGTGTGTATGTGTGTGTGTGTGTGTGTGTATATGTGTGTGTATGTGTGTGTTTGTATGTGTGTGTGTGTATGTATGTATGTGTGTGTGTATGTGTTTGTGTGTGAGTGTGTGTGCGCGTAGGGTGTAAGTCTTTGCCAGTCACGGACACAGACAATACATAGGCAATAAGAACAAAGTGAAAGTCAGTCGCTTGGTTAGTGACTCCCAAGTCCCCCAGTTAACGTACCTATCTCCTCTTGTCCTTTCTACAGACGCCTGGATGAGCTGATGGCCGATGGCCTCAAGACTAAGTCCCTGGAGACCGGAGGAGCAGGCGAGGCCCAGGTACAGGAGCTGCACAGGCGACTCGATGACATGCAGGTGAGTCACCAGGACTGACTGCTCTTGGATCAGTCAGCTTAGTCGTCCTGGGTTGACCCGCCATTATAGACAGTCAGCCTTGACGACGCTACCTTCAGGAGGGTCAGGTGAGTCTACCTACGGTGATGCTTCCAGGAGAATCACGTTGGTCACCCAAGACTGTGGTACCTTTATGGAGAGTCAGGCTGGGTCACGGTACCTTTAGGAGAGTCAGTTGGGGTAATCTAGACTACCCAGAGGCAAGCTGGACCGGGATGGAAAGTCAGACCACTTCAGTATATCTGATATTGCTGCGCTTTCAAAACACTCTATCTGTTACAGATTTCAGAAATCGTGTCTGTAAAGACTCCTTCCGAAGCACCAGAGCAATCTGCTCTCCACCAGATTCCTTAGATCTCGAAAGGATCCCTTGTACTTGCACTCACCCCCAGGCCCCTCGTTCCATGCCAGGCCCTATATGCCGTACCAGACCCAATGTTCTTTAAGATCCGCTATATTCAGCCTTGTTCTGTAAAAGTTCTTTTGTACTTCTTGACTTCACTTCCTGCACACAGAATAAGTTCGAAAAGCGGCTGCAGCAGCAAGAGTCAGAGGTCAGGTCGCTGCAGAGGGCGCTGGGAGAACAGAGAGGCATCACCGACCGTCTCCAGAGTGATCTCCAGAACGCGACCGGGCGCCTCCGCGCTGAGGAGATCACCTCAGCTAGGCTCAGAGACGAACTGAGGAGGAACCAGGAGGTAAGTTGGGGATAGCTGATGTGCAACAGTTAGTTATATCGCTTTGGCACCTCTGACCAAGCTGAGCTACCACTGGGCCAACTGGGACATCAGTGGGCAACTGGGGCACCACTGGCCCAGCTAAAGATAGCTAGTTTTTCAACGCTAATAGGCTGATTACCGATTATCAACACAAGTTCCAAAATAAAAGATCGTGTTAAACAAATCTGATAGAATTCTTGACATAAGTATAAAAACCTGGATTCCAGGATGTTGAAACATCTCAAGAGCTCTCGATAAAGTACTACATGAAAAACTGTTAAGCAGTGTTTCATCAAAGCTCACGGCGGAGGAATTTGGGCGTGACTGATCACTGGGAGTAATATTACCAAAAATGTTTGTGAGTGAAGTACTAATGTTGTGGCTTTGTTGCAGGCGGTGTCGGGGAGTGAGGCAGCGGTGGGGTTGTTGAATGAGAAGGTGGGTGCAGGTTCGCTGGACGATGTTCTCATGTTCGTTAAGAACATGGCCAAACAGGTCAACAGGAGCCTCGAAGACCTGCATGCCGAGGTCAGGGAGCTCCGAGACCAACAGGTACTGCGGCTTCTGCTTGCTGAGCCGGGCTAGGGCAGGGGATAGATGGGACTAGGCTAGATGGGGCTGGGACAGAGGATAGGTGGGTGCGGGAGACGAGTAAGGTGGGTCTGAGCCAGGGGCTATGTATGTAGGTCTGGGACAAGGTTGAGGTGGAGATGGAACAAGGGGTACTTGTTTACGGGCCTGTTATACCGGGGGCTTCTGGGATGGATCATAAGGTAGAAGGCAAGGACACGGGACACGTTCGCCTGGAACTGGAACAAAGGTTATTAGGCCTGGAAAAGAGATTAGATGGGGCTGGAACAGGAGTCAAGTAGAACTAGAATAGAAGTTCACTGGGGAATGAAACAGAGGCTGGGTAGTGCTGGAAGAAGGGCCAGGTGGTCGAAATAGGTGAAGGACGAAGTACTGGAGCAGAGGCTGGTGGGGCTGGAGCTCAGGCCAGGTGGGAGTCGAGATAGAGTTTGATTGTGGCTCAGTCTGAGTTGGTCATTCCTGAGGTTCGGGATACTGGTTATTCAGTACTTAGTCTGGTTGTACCTGGGATACGCGAGACTAACCTGGGGACTAACGCAGGTTGTTTCTCAGGCTACCCAGCGCTGCCAGGATATCAGTAGACTCCTCAGAAGTAAGAGATCTGGGGATCAGTAGGCGTTAGGGCTACCAGGCTGTAGGACGACTAGGACCTGGGGTTACCTGTGGCTGGGGCTACCAGGGGCTAGGGCAAGCAGGGTCAGAGGCTACCAGTTGCTAAGCATATCAGGTGATGGGGTTATCAGTTGCTGAAGCTACTAGGTGCTTTGGGTACTAGGGGCTGGAGCTACCGGAAGCTGAGGCTACATGGGACCTGGGCTCTCAGGGCTATGGTTACCGGGAGCTGGGGCTACCAGGGGCTGGGGCTACAAGATGCTGGAGTTGCCGCTGCTGGGGCCAACAGGTACCAGGTATATCTGATACCAGGACTGGTACGTGTTAGGGGTAACTGGTCTGGAGTGAGAATTACCAGGGTACAAGAATAAGGACTTTTGAGGTTAATAAATCCTGCGATAGTGTTTTCCTGGAATTACCAGGTACTACGGTGTAAGTGTATGAGTTAGGATGATCCCTGGGGCTCCCTGCTGATCACCATACCTGGTACAAGGATGGGGATTACATGGGGACACGAGATATTATGTTGCCAGGATTGTGAGGGCGCCTGAGACCAGCAGGTACTGGTGCTATCAGTAACCAGGGATCCCGAGTATTGGTTTCAGTCTTTGGATGAGAATGAATTACTTACAGTAGCTTTACACTTTACATAGGGGCACCCTGGCGTGAGTATGGCTTGGGAATCGTCATATCATACCACCGAAGAAAGAAACTCATAATATTCAGGGGCCGAGGAGACATTACTCATGGGGTTGGGTCACTGTACTTGGACATTCGCTCATTCACGGGCCACAGCAGGATACTAAAGGGACAATCTCTCTAAGTCCCGAATAAACCCAGTCTCGTAACAGAGTCAAATCAACAGCTTCACAAAACAGTCATGATATGTGTAGGACAGAATCATCATGTTCTCGGGTAAAGCCACAGTAAGTATGTTGTTAAGTCATTATATTCAAGGGATAATATAATTATGGGTATGGATAACTTCCCCATAGTCATTTGGGTAATGGGGACAGCATGACCATCAAGGAGTGCCATCAACCTCGTCTATAATGTTCTTCTTTATACAAAGGCTTTGTAATGATCACCTCAGGTCATTATAGTGTATACTGATGAAGGGTAGTATCATCATATACTGAGGGTGTGGTAACTATACTGATGGGTAACCGCCATCATGCTGAAGGTGAGATAACTATACTGATGAGTTACCTCATCATCCTGATGAGGTAACACCTGGGGTGGGGGGGCGGGGGAGATCAAGACAGCAGTGTTGCTAAACCAGAGTCCGGATGTTGCAGGTGGCGCGGCTGTCTGCTGAGGTGGCAACACTGAACGCTACCGCCCAGTCCAGCGTGGTAAGTGACTGACTTTATTAACTTATCTTTGACTCTTTATAAGATATTTCTGTGTCGCCCAAGTCTTCCCATCTATGGTGGTGAACACTGGATCCCCTGTGCAATACCTGGATATGTCTGCAGGTGGCGTAATTGGTGACATGAAATTAAAAGTCGGTGCAAGACAGGTCGATTGATGAACACGTTTCAAGATCCAGACAGATGGAAAATTTAGAGAGAGAGAGAGAGAGAGAGAGAGAGAGAGAGAGATTACTATTTTCATGTTACGGGGAGAGAGCACCGGTGTTGCCCTGTGTCTTACCCTTGTATATATGTACCATGCCTTTACTCCAATGTATGTATGCACTCACACACACCCTAGCCTAAGACAGTGTGTATGATAAACAGGGTGGTGAAGGAGGTGGATAAGGGAGACCGACACACTAACCAACCCCCCCCCTCCCCTTCTCCTGCCCTCCATGAAGGATGTGGAAGGGCTGGAGCAGCAGGTGGAGTGGTTGGAGCAGCAGGTGGTGAGACTGGAGCAGCAGGTGGACAGAGGGACCGACATGAATCACGATCTGGACGAGAGGATAACCCTTCTGGACCAGTCCATCGACCAGGCGGCGGAGGACTCGACCACACTGAAGGAAGACATCATGAAGGTGGGAAGAGGGTCTTGGTATCCCCCAGGATGAGGTTCCTACATTGATATTTCAGCAGGTGACAGGTTGCCAAGGTGCCAGACGCTCGAGAGGCAGTTACAGCCAATACAGTCTGGTACAGCCTCCTGAACTCTGTACCCAGACACTTAATATTACTGCATTATATAAACATGCATGTATGATTCAGTATGTATGAAATACAGTCTTTCATAAGTAGGATGACCTATAAAATATTTGATATACAGAATGATGGAGCATATGATAACAGTCAGTTATGATCATAGGGTTGAGCACATCGCTAGGATGATGCTTAGCCAGTCTTCTGTTACAGGAAGGAGTTTCAACTCCCTCAAGTTAACAACAGTTTCGTGACGGAAGTACATGTTGCAAGGTTAATTAGACCATTCCTGCAACATCAAGATTTGCAGGGTTCAGTTGCTTACCTTTAACAGTCCGTTAATGTCAGGATTTTACTATCAGTAACGTAACAAGACAATCCTCTAACAGCAGTAACAACAGTAAACTATCCTCCATTATTGGTGATGGCAGCAAGAAACGACCACTGCAAGGAAGTGTTTCCTAAGACGCTATAACTCATTATATTCGCAACCCAAATGGTAGGTATTGTCGCTCATTCACTACAGACAACTATGCTATTGGCCATAGAAATAAGATCACAAGTAACATGTTAGTAAACACTCTAGTCTTCAGCTGCTGGGCCTTCACTCCTGCACACCTGCTTCATATAAACATCTTTACCAGAAAATTACTCACAAAAATATACAACATAGAAATCCAGTATTTCGTTAGGTAAAAATCTTGCTGAACTACAGCTATGCAGACATTAAAAGCAAAAAATACACACAAGCGATCACATAAACAGACGCAAACTTCTCCTACTATGCTCTTCACCAGGAGGACCCACAGCCCTTACTGTAAACACAGCCGCATGACAATATGACACAGAAACACCATAACATCTATCTGTTTATATCATAATCGGCAGAGAAGTCCATCTCTCAGAA
Source organism: Panulirus argus (assembly GCA_038088735.1). NCBI lineage: Eukaryota > Metazoa > Arthropoda > Malacostraca > Decapoda > Palinuridae > Panulirus > Panulirus argus. The sequence goes on along the minus strand of JAYMFT010060645.1, from coordinate 6,875 downwards.
GCAGATCATGATGTTATCATCTGTCGTTCACTGCAAAGCTTTTTTTCTCTTGTTAGTATAAACACGAAATATCAATACCATTGATACTTGTATAGTGGATATAAACACAGAGAAACATGATACTATCAGCATCACAGTCGAATTACCTTTATCCAGTAACCCAATCATCAACACAATCATACTGAGGTGTGGTCAAGATATCACTACATGACATATATGCAAAAGAACATCGACGGCACACATGTATGGAGGAAAACATCAGTGTAGACGTGTGAGCGCCAGAACATCTGTCCTGCACCCGTAGGTGGTGAGGAATGTGACCAGGGTTGAGGAAGTGGTCCACGAGGATGACGATGTCCTAAGGAGAGTTTCGGTTGAGGTTGAGGAGCTGCATCACGTCACCGGCAACTTGTCCGAGAACCTGGAAGCACTGGTGACCACAGTCATATTTCCAATGGAGGACCAGATCAATCTCAACAACCAGTCGTCCCAACAGCGTTTGGAAAGTCTGGCTGAGGTCTGATTGTTTACATGGTTGTCTGCTGCTGCTATGTAAATATAGCCACACAACTGAGTACCGCAGACATACGGTTGTGGCAGTAATACTACACTTAGCTTTGTTAATTAATATTGATGTACGTTTGTGTAGCGTATACGTAACTTCATGACTTGTCAGATTCAATGTATATAATGTATACACATGTGTTGTGGCAGTCTGCGAGAGAAGGGTCGTGTGTTGGTACATTCTGCCGCGTTTGATGATAAAGAGGAATGTAGGGTACGCAGCGTTATGTCGCTCTTATTCTAAAGGAAATAGATCTTTGAATACAGTCCACGTGTGTTAGATTCAGTGTCACTACGTCAAGCCCCAGACAACTCCCGTATAGGTACCTAGAGCCACTGTAGCACCTTGACCAGATCTGATCCGGACGCGTGAAAATCATCCGTTTTATCTGAACTCTACTACGTCGCCCCGTCTCCTGGAGAATCCTAGTAGCGTCTTACCAGAGTCGTCCAGTCACTGTTCTCGTCTAACAAAACCCTTTTAAAGGATCAGAAATGGCTAAACCTCTCGTGAAAGTTTTTGTACTGTGCATTGCTCACATGGACCGTACGCCAATCTTTCTTACAACTTTAACCTGCTTCATGGTAAGGGGCTAATCTTCCTCCTTTATCTTCTCCTTCCTTCCCTTCGTCTTAACTCCACCAACACCTGGTTTGGTTTTCATTATTCTGTCCTGAAATTCAGTCTGTTGTTTTCATTTACTCGCAGTTCAGCCGTAAGTCCAACGTCTCGTTTGATCTAATCTACCTCGTTCTTAGTCTCTCGTATGTTAAATTTTGTCCCGTTCCTCCTGTGGTTCTCTCTGACGCAGATGAGACTTCAGCCTCTGTTTCAACACCCGAGATTGTGTACCGTATGAGGCACCTGCGCCAACTCACGTGCGGTAGTGCCTCATGAACATGAGTCGAACGCAATGTATCGCGAGAGCAAAGACCCGAACACGTGTTTCAGATCAGAACCGAACTTGTGAATTCTGTACGACTCGAACTTAACACGGATTCCTTCTCCCACAGCGCGCCACAGACACTCACACCAAGATGCTGTTGAGATGCCGTGGAAAGTCTTGATCTTGCTTGGATGCTGTTGTCCTGTTGCAGTGTGGCTCCCGCCTGAACTAACTCATGGTCACGGTCCCCCGCCCCAAGTTTACTAGCCCAAGTGTACGATAATATTTTCCCTGTCCCGTTTTCCATGTTTGTCTGCACATACCTTCACCAGTTGGCTGCCGCCTGGATCCTGTATGTCGCCATTAAGTTACCTTGGCCCTGCCACATGCCATTTTCACTACAATGTGCTCACGTTTGTGACTTCCAGCCGTGTTATTTTGTACTGTGTGCATTGAACACTTCCCATAATACTATGTTAACTTCTGTCTTGAGTACTGTGTTAACTTTCTAGATTAAAAAGTCTCAGTAACTAGATGACCAAAATATTAATTACCAGGTCACCAGTGTTAATTACCAAATGACCAGAGTCATGATCACCAGGTGACTGGAGTCTTCATTACCAGGAAATAAAACTCATAAACCAATGTAACTGCATTTTGATTACGTAAGGAAAGAGGACTTTACATTATATATATATATATGTATATATATATATATATATATGGTACAATAGATAGATCTTAGACTAGTACAATAGATAGGCCTTGGACTGTTGCAATAGATAGGTCCTGAACCTGAACAATAGACAGATATTGGATCGGTTAAATATTCAAGAAATGTTTCAATATATTCTGTATATCCTCCATAAGAATAACGCTGACTCGTGGTCTGGTGTTATATGTCTCTGCTTCCCACACAGAGTGTGACAGATATGCAGAGCGAAGTCCGAAGCCTGAGGTCGAGGATTGCCAGGCACAAGACCTCACGAAACGGTAGGACGCCTGCTGACCTCCCTGCTGCTCCTGCTGGCCTCCATGCTGCCTCGTTTACTCCTACCAGCCTTCCTGCTAACTCTACTGCCCCTGTCAGCCTCCCTGCTCACTCTACTGCTCCTGCCAGCCTCCCTGCTCTTTCTAATGCTCCTGTCAGCCTCCCTGCTCACTCTACTGCTCCTGCCAGCCTCCCTGCTAACTCTACTGCTCCTGCCAGCCTCCCTGTTGACTCTACTGCTCCTGCCAGCCTCCCTGTTGACTCTACTGCTCCTGCCAGCCTCCCTGCTGACTCTACTGCTCGTGTTTCTTCGTGATCTGTGTTGTTCACCTTCTCTCTAATATGATTTCTCTTCTGTTTCCTCGCTAGTATTTCAGTAACCATTCTTGTTGCTGAAGTTATAATGCATGATGCCCTGTGCTGATTGTTGTCATGGTTACCCTCATGGCGCCGAGGTTAAAGCATTGGTTAAGTTGGTCACTGAAAAATGTTGCCATGGGTACTGTACTAGTTGTCATAGTTGCCACGTTATTTTGCTGTAGTTATGGTGTTTGTTGTCATGGTTAGTGTGCCTGACGTCATGTTTATAGTGTTCGGTTTTATAGTTACTTTGCTGCCGTGCCCACGCGCTCGTTTGCACGGTTACCATGACTGATGTCCTGTCTACCATTTTTGTTGCCATGATTACCGTCATGTGTTACAGGAGAGCAACTTCAGAGGCAGCTGACGGATGCGCAGTCGAAGATCGGTCGGATAGAGGGCAACGTGAGCCGTCTGGAAGGACATCTATCCGGCCTGGACAGTCGGGTGGCCGCGAGGGACGGCCAGCTGAGGCGTCTGGATGATACAGTGGATGCCCTGGGGGGCAAGTTGACGGGACTCAGTGCCTCCGATGGGGATATCAGGCAGCAGGTCCGGAGTCTCCGCCAAAGACTGGACAACTTGGAGGATAAGTCTGGCGAAGTCAACCTGGAAGTGAAGACCCTGCAGGAGACGTCCAGGCGTCGAATGGATGAGATCAGTCGAAGGCTGAAGCAACTGGAGGAGAGGATGAAGCAGAGAGACAGTGTATACTTGCAGGGAGGAACCGCCGCCAGAGAGTAAGTCGATGCTCGGCCCCTGAACGTTTAACATATCTACCACATTCTCTGAGCTTCTGACTTGGGAATAAGTCCTGGGAGTACAGATGGTAGATAGTCTTGGGACTAGAGGTAATAAGTAAGTCCTGGGAGCAGAGGTGGTTAAATTCAGGGAGTAAATGTGGTAGGTAAGTCGTGGGAGTAGAGCTGGTAGGTTAGGTTAGGTTAGGGTTAGGTTAGATTAAGTTAGGTTAGGTTAGGTTAGGTTAGGGTTAGGTTAGGTTAGGTTGGGTTAGGTTAGGTTAGGTTAGGTTAGGGTTAGGTTAGGTTAGGTTAGATAGATAAAAGACGCTACATAAGATCTGGTCAGGAAAATATTAGTTTTCTTTCCTAAGGAATGTGGTATCTCTCCAGTGTCTACTGTGGTTACCAAGTGCTTAACTGTGTGTCGTTGCTTGAGTCACCATCTGCTCCTCACATTATCAGTACGTCAACCCTCCGTTCAGTGGCAGGGGAGGTGGGCTCAGGCTAGGCTAAGGTAAGGTATATCTGTACAAATAGCCTTATTTTCTCTTTCAGATTACTGAACGGACCAAATAATGTCAGCCCACCCTCGACATCCTCTGCTCGTGACATTGAGAAATTATTTAGTGGACATGTCATGAACCATGGCAGCCCAGGGACCATGGGCCCACCAGGAGGCCAGGGCGATCCAGGTTTTCCTTGGCTGCCAGGAGGACAAGGTGCGCAAGGAGCTTCAGGAGATCGTGGAGTACCGGGAGGTCGAGGAGCACCAGGAGGTCAAGGCGCACCAGGAGGTCAAGGCGCACCAGGAGGTCGAGGAGCACCAGGAGGTCGAGGAGCGCCAGGAGGTCGAGGAGCACCAGGAGATCAAGGCGCACCAGGAGGTCGAGGAGCACCAGGAAGTCGAGGAGCACCAGGAGGTCAAGGCGCACCAGGAGGACGAGGAGCACCAGGAGGTCGAGGAGCACCAGGAGGTCGAGGAGCACCAGGAGGTCAAGGCGCATCAGGAGGTCGAGGAGCACCAGGAGTTCAAGGAGCACCAGGAGATCGAGGCGTACCAGGAGGTCGAGGAGCACCAGGAGAACGAGGGTTACCGGGTGCCCCAGGTCCATCTGGGTTGCCGGGACGTCAGGGCGCCCCGGGGGTACGAGGTACGCCGGGGCGTGCTGGGCCACGGGGTCCCCCTGGACCAGCAGGGTAAACGAGAAGGACTTCAGGGAATCCCATCTGGTGACTTTCACCCGCAAGATGGCCAGTTCTCTCTGTTACTATAAACATTCTCCTAGTCACACACTGTCGTCTTCAGCATCATCTTTGTCCTCCTCAGAGCCATCTGTCGTCCTCAGCGCTCCCCGTCGTCCTCACAGTCCCTGTCGACGTCGAAGACTCCTGTTGTCCTCATTATCTATTGTCCTCCTCAACAGCCTCATGTTTTACTCATCCCTCATACTTATCACCACACGTGGCCCTCCCCACCCTGTTACATAACTCCACCTCGCTTGCTCCTCCTCAGCTCTACTGTCCTCATCATCCCACCGTCCGGTAGTTAATTACCAACATGTTAACCTGATCTTAATTACTTATGTACATTATAAACTAATTACCCAAGGATTGTGAACTATAATATCATGTATTCATGAACCAATAATTGTAGTTTTTATACCTATCATCCTTCTACTCTTCCACAGTCATATTAAATGAATTTAGTGAAGCTATGGTCTCATGGAAAATATATTTACAAGAGAGACTTGGTAGCGGTATGGAGACTCAAGAGATTTTGTGACGCTATGGTAACTTGGGAGACTACTGGTGATGTTATGGTAACATGAGAGACTATCAGCACTGGTATGATCACATGACAGACTACCGGTGAAGCTATAGTCACGAGAGAGATTGTTGATGAGGCTCTGCAGCATGGCACACTGTTAGTGAAGCTATGGTCGTTAAAGACGCCATTGGTGACTATTGCTGTTCGAGAGACGCTCTTATTAGGAGAGAATGCTTTGCTCACAAGGGAGGCTAACGGTAACAATATCATCACATGAGAGACTTCTGGTGTTTTTTTTTTCTTTTGAAACGAGAGACTTTCTGTGATGCTTCGGTGACACGAGAGACTACTGGCAACTCTATGGTTATTAGTGACAATTGTTAATGCTGTGGTCACATGAGAAACATTTGGTTATGGTATGATCACTTGCAAGACTATTGGTGACGTCAGTGGCTACATGAGAGACTATTGGTGATAGTATGGTCACGTGAGTGTCTACTGTTGATGCTATGGTCATATGAGAAACTGTTATTGACACCGTAGTCTCATGAGAGCTTTGTAGTCATATATAGATTATTGGTGATGTATGGTCACATAAGTCACTATGATGATGCTTAGGTCACACAAGAGACTATTTGTACCATTATTGTCACATGAAAGTCTATGTGTGATGCTATGGTCAAATGAGTTACTACTGGGGACGGTGAGTGACAAGAGGGATTCCTAACGGCATGGGCACTCTGGCTAAGAAAGAAAATGCAATAGCTGCTAACAGTTACTAAACCTGTACTAGGGCCCAGTAAAGGTAATGTAGAAGAGAAATCATTTATGTACAGACGAAAGAAAGTAGGACAGAACCCGGAGGATCACTACTGTCATTAGAATTAGAAGGGGAGTCATTCTATCAACGACAACTGCAATGGACCAATTAGAGAGGGAGCTATGCATCAGGGATCAGAGAGAAGTAAGATAGCCAAACGAAGGGAGTTCAGAAAGCAAAGTTTTATGCCACACGCTATCAAATGCTTTCATGTCATGATGATGGATAGATGTGTTAGAAGTGGTGGTGAAAGGAGAAGGAAGGGTACCACCAAGGACGAGGAATGGTGGAGTGAAGGAGACTTTGAGGTATCGAGGTCTGAACATTCAGGAGGACGAAAGGCGTGCATAGGATGTAAGAAAGAGACTGATATGTTACAAGAGGGTGCAACTTGCTGTCAGTGGGCCCAACCACTAAGCGGTGAAGGTAAGAAAACAAAAAGAAAAAGAAAAAGGGGAAAGGATAGTTTCTGGGTTTGGATGTGGATGGTGGGCACTAAATATATTATACACGACAGCTGGAAAGTAGACATGTGGAATAAGTGCTTTGCCCAAATCCTTAACATTGACAGTCAAAATACGAATAAGTCAACATGGATATAATATCAAAAGCGTCAAGCATAGAGGATCTGTCATCATATTGGGTCGGGAAACACTTCCTTTTTTATGAGCACATATTGCGTTCTGGTAAGAAATTTTGTGGTCCTGTTTAGAAAGAAAAATCATATATATATATATATATA
>JAYMFT010060634.1:0-14923 GCA_038088735.1 Panulirus argus | reverse complement strand
CAGAGCCAGAACGTCCAGGTTTCTTTCCTCAAACATACTACCTATCTCTCCTTTCTTCTCATCTTGGTTACATCCACTCACATTTAGACACCCCAATCTGAGCCTTCGAGGAGGATGTGCACTCCCTGCCTAACTCCTTTTGTTTCCCCTTTACACATACATATATACATATACAGGTATTCATTGACTTACGACCTATGTGACTTATGACTGATCGCATTTACGACCACTTCCGTACGACAGTTTTACGCCAGCTCCTGGCGCTGCCAGGAGGCTGAGAGGCTATCTGCTGGGGACACTCACATCATTCCAGTGCCCTGCACAAATCTCCCAGCACAACACACTTCCTCCTGTGTATGTTTGTCTTTCACTTTGGAAATTTTTCTACAATATCATCACCAAGATGTCTACCAAAAGGAAAATGTCATAATATACCTAAGGTAATTATAACGTATGTTGACTTACGACCACATCATCTTTTGACTGGTCTGTTGGAACTGATCGCATACGTAAGTCAACGACTGCTTGTATACATTTATGCACATAAACGTATATATACATAAATGCAAATATAGACTTATACACATACATATATATACATACACATACTCATACATATCCATATATGCACATGTACATATTCATTCTTGCTCGCCTTTATCCATTTCCGGCACTAACCCACCCCGCAGGAAACAGCATTGCCACCCCCTGCATCAGCTAGGTAGCACCAGGAAACATACGAAGAAAGGCCACATATGCTCACATCCATTCTCTAGCTCTTCATGTGTAATGTACTGAAACCATAGCTTCCTATCCACATTCAGGCCCCACAGACCTTTCCATGTTTTACCCCAGATGTTTCACATGCTCTTGTTCAGTCCATTGATGGCATGTTGACCCCAGTATACAACATCATTCCAATTCAGTCTATGTCATGCATGCCTTTCACCGTTCTGAATGTTTAGACTCTAATCACTCAAAATCTGTTTCACTCCATCCTTCCACCTCCAGTTCGGTCTCCCACTTCTCCTTGTTCCCTTCACCTCTGACACATGAATCCTCTTTGTCAACCTTTCATCACTTATTTTCTCCATATGTCCAAACAGTTTCAACACACCCTCCTCTGCTTTCTCAACCACACTCGTTTTTATTACCACACATCTCTTACCTTTTCATTACTTACTCGATCAAACCACCTTACACCACATATTGTCCTCATACATTTCATTTCTTATATATTACCCATAACTCACAACCTTATGATATTGTTGGAAATGTTCTCTCTCTCCACACATTCTTCATCGATCCCAGAACCTTCACCCCCTCCCCCACCCTATAACTCACTTCTGCTCCCATGATTCCATTTGCTGCCAAGTCCACTCCCAGATATCTAAAACATTTCACTTCCTCCACTTTTTCTCCATTCAAACTTATATCCCAGCAAACTTGTCCTTCAACCTTGCTGAACCTAATAACCATGCTTATATTCACATTTACTCTCAACTTTCTCCTTTCCCACACTCTTCCAAAGTCAGTTATTACTTTGTGTAGTTTCTCACTCAAATCAGCCACTATTGCTGTATCATCAACAAACAAGTGACTCACTTCCTAGGCCCTCTCACCCCAACAGATTGCATACTCATGCCTTTCTCCAAAACTTTTGCATTTACTTCCCTCACCACCCCATCCATAAACAAATTTAACAACCATGGTGACATCACACTCCCTTGCCACAGACTGACCTTCACTGTAAACCAAGTACTCTCCTCTCTTCCTGCTCGTACATATGCCGTACACCCTTGATAAAAACTTATCACTGCTTCTAGCAGTTTTGAAACCACACTGCTCCTCTCCAATCTGATCCTCTGTACATGCCTTCACTCTCTCAGTCAGTACCCTCACATACAATTTTCCAGGTATACTCAGCAAACTTATGCAAGTGTAATTTGAATATTCACCTTTATCCCCTTTGCCATTAAGCACTGGCACTATACATGCATTCCTCTAAACCTCAGGCACTTCACCGTGATCCATACATACATAGAATATCCTTACCAACCAGTCAACAACACAGTCACCCCCTGTCTTAATAAGTTTGAATGCAGTACTATTCACTCCTGCTGCCTTGCTGGATTTCATCTTCTGCAAGGCTTTCACCACTTGTCTTTTCATCAAACCACTCTCCCTGACTCACTCACTTTGCATGCCACCCAACCCAAACAACCTACATCTGTCACTCTATTGCATACATTTAACAATCCTTGAAAATACTCATTCCATCTCCTCCTCACTCCATCATTCCCTGTTATCACTTCCTCTTTTGCTCCTTTCACTGATGACCCCATTTGTTCTCTTGTCTTTCACACACTATTTGCCTCCTTTCCAAACATCTTCTTATTCTACCTAAAGTTTGATGATACTCTCACCTCAACTTTCACTTGCCTTCTTTTTCAACCCCTGCACCTTCCTCTTGACCTCCTGCAGCTTTATCTTATATACATCTCTCAATCATTTTCACTCCTTCCTTGTAAGTACTGCCCAAATGCCTCTCTTTTCTCTTTCACTAGCAACTTTACTTTTTCATCCCACCACTCACTACCCTTTCTAATCTGCTTTATTCCCACTTTTCGTATGCCACAAGCATCTCTTGCACATGCCATCACTGCTTCCCAAAATACCTTCAATTCCTCTCCCACTCCCCTCACTTCATTTGCTCTCACCTTTTGCCATTCTACGCTTAATCTTTCTATATATGTAGTATTATTTATTCATTCATTCATTGGCTGTAGTTTATCTATCATTGTATAATTTGCATATCCAGATATGTTGGTGGGATCACTTGGTATGTAATGCTCTACTCAAGTAGCAGACATGATTATTGGTACACTCTTTAAATACATGTAGTGGAAATAATATATTTTTGATAGTAACTGACATGGTGTAGGCAAAAGCATGTTCTAGTCATGGCCATCTGGCTGACAAGAACAAAACTATGAGAAAAAGAATAAAGGAATTAATTAGAACTCGGGTGTTGATAGACCAGACTTTTACAGATGGAAAAGTTATATGAAGAGAGAAAGACAAAAGGAGGAAAATTCCAAAGCTTTGTTGCTCTAGGAAAGAATGAGGTGTCATTTTATTCAGTCATTGTGTCGCTCTACACTGCAGAGAAACTATGGAAAGAAGCATATGCATTCCATGGATCCATGCCATTGTGATAAGGATACTTGCAAACAGTTTTCATGAGAACAGTGGCCAAAATATTACCTTAGAACAGAGAAAGGTCAGCAACTTAATGGTGGACAGAAAAGGATGGTTGAAGAGAGGTGATAACAGGAGAAGTAGTGACTCCGTTTTGTTAAGAGAGAGGTGGTGGAGGAACCACACCAGATAATCAAGCAGTAACTCAATATTGAGACAAATAAAACCCCGATTATATATGGATTAGCAGTTCTTACTAAAATATATTCATGGGTCATATACAATATTCCCAGCTTTTGCGAAGCAGATTTTGATGTTGAATATGTTGGGTTTCCAAGATAGAGTAGAGAATATGGCTACATCCAGCATGTTTATGTTATTACATGGTTGACTAGCAATTTTTTCAGACTTCACAGTGTAAACAAGTGAGACTTTGAAAGAGAAGTAAGTAAGTATTGCATTTTTTGCATTACTTTATTGAATTTAACCAGAGAACTGCTTCCTCAGTCTGACATGCTGCACAGGACCAAATTAAGAGAGATGTTTTCATTTAAAAAAAAAGTGTCAGTGAGGAGGAAGAGGGAGAGTATGCAGAGTGGACTCATCAAGATAAGAGTGAATAGGGTTTGAGGATAAAGAGAAACTGCTTATTGAAAGAAGAAAAAAGTAAGTCTAGAGGACAACCTTGAAGAATGCCATTGTTAGTAAGATAAAAAGGAGAAGTTACTGCATCTGTGAGAACTACTCTGGACTGACTAGAGAGGAAGATGTGGATTAGAGGACAGAAAGAAGCAGAAGAGCCAAGGAAGGAAGTTTAGAGAGTATAAGTTTATGTCACATACTGTCAGATGCACTGGAGTTGTTGAGGGCTATGAAATAGGATTCAACAAAATCCCTGAGAGAGGATGAGAGACAATTTACAGAGTACCTGCATCAGTACCTATGATAAGGTTTTGCTTTTTGAATTATTCTTTTGCTCTTTGCAACAATGTCTCGTGTATAGTTGTAAATCTGAGGTTCATCAATTATTGACCTCAGCTATGAATCTAATTTTGTTTTAAATGTTTCTTTAGTTAATTGAGGTTTTGCTTTTTGAATTATTCTTTTGCTCTTCGCAACAATGTCTCGTGGATGGTTGTAAATCTGAGGTTCATCAATTATTGACCTCAACCATGAATCTGATTTTGTTTTAAGTGTTTCTTTAGTTAATCCATTTGTGTTTCTCATTTCTCTTGTTATTGCACTGAGTAAACATTCAGACTTTTTTCAGGACATATATATTTGCCTGATGTCTTTTTTATGTATGTCCCCTGGTTTTATTCTTGACTTGATAATTTTGGTCAGTATTGTTCTTGCAGAGATGCTTTCTAATGACTTTTACTTGCTACCTTACATACATAATATCAGATATCTTTGCCTTCTTTTTCTTTCAAGACTGTAAGGTTCAAGTTCTTTCAAACTTTTGTGATAGATCGTATGTTTCAGACCATCAGCTTTGCTTCTGAAGTGTTACTTCGTTCTTTCTAACTTCTTTATTTCCAGCTGTTTAACTGATAACCATGCTACATAACAGTATTAGATTGTGCTTCTTGTGTTCACCATTGCCACAATTATTTTTTATTTTATAATTTGGCTTTCCTAATTCATGACTACCTCATTGATACACATCGTTTTAAGAATTTTGAGTAAACCAATCATACTCATGAGGCCAGCCAGGCAAGTAGATTTGGATCTGATGGCTAGGGCCATGCATTTCTCTCTCTCTCACCACCAGAGGAGTCATAGCACTTCCTTGGCATCTAGGCGTAGCATTCAGCTGCCATGAGCATCATTTTTTGTCTAGCAGCCACACAGACAGCCAATGAATTCTGTTATATCACTCTCTCATTGCTAATGCAGACACTTCCTAGATGCTGAAATGCCCAGCAAGTTTCCGTTCAGCACTACAAATGGTAATAGGAAGCAGAGGATCTTCATCTTTGAGGAGGAAGCCTAAACCTTTAACAAATTTAGTGTGGAGCTGGAACTTCTAAGGGTAGAGGCCATTGTTTGAAGATCCAAGGGGCTTAGGGATGTGTCTCTCTTGACTTTATGTGCATATTGTTTATATGTTAAGATTTGTTTTTGACATTTTAGTGAGTAGATAAACTGTGAGTAATATTTAAAGTGTTTTATTTAGGCCTTTGGTCCCCAAAGCTGTATTTACAATGAAACTACTGAATTAAAATAATGCAGAACTAAGAATCATGAGATTTCGTGGTAGCTATGTCGCAGATATTCACTATTTTGGTGTATACATTGGAATTTTTATTGTTGGCTTTGTCTCTTGTTTTGAGAGTTCTCATTATTGTATCACTCAGTATTGGTTGGAATGTAGGTAGTAGTTGTTAGGCAGCCAGCAACCAGGGAGGTATATTGCCAGTACTACCCACCTGGGTATCATGAGGGTAAGTGATGGCTGTGTAGTGAGCCAGCATTTGAGTAGTTTTCAAGTAGCAGTCCACTTACCCAGGTAGCTGTCTTTTTTTTCTGTCTCACGACTTAATCCAAGTGTGTAAAATTTTGAACAAGTTTGATAATGTAAATCACGAATATCTTTTCGAAATACAAGAAAATATGGTTACCAGGACAAATGGAATAAACCTCAAAGCTAAAAGATGTAGTACAGATGTGGGGAAAAAGCTTCTTTTCCATAGGTTCAACAAGAACACTGGAATAAGTTACCATCAGATGTAGTGAATGCTAAGACTATAAATACCTTCAAAAGTCATTTAGACAAATGTTTTATAAATTCAGGTTTACTTTGAGAAAAATGCCAGAAATAGACTGTATAAATGACAGCGGTAATGGGGGATAGTAGAATGCTAATGTGCAGCAGTTGGGAGTTGTTGATAGCTTACAAAATTGCTGAGCAGAATTTTTTGGAAAAAAAAAAAAAAAAAGAAGAAGAAGAAGAAGAAGAAGAAGAAGGTTGTGAGCCAATCAGGCCTTCTGTTGTCTGTTTTTCTCATGTAAACTCAGAAGTAAGTTACCTAGCTTTTGGGGTTAAAAGGAATATTTCTAGAGCTTTGCCATTCTTTCCTTGCTCCTCTGAGAAGTAGGAGCTTTCATGCATCTAAGTTAGACTTTCCCAGAGGCAGAGGTGTCTTTTTGAGACAGCTCCCTAAGGCAATTCAACTGGATCTTCTGGCTGATATCCTCATGAAGCATAGGTTGAGCATCCCTAATCCAAAAATCTGAAATCTGAAATGCTTCAAAATCCGAAACTATTTGAGTGGCTACATGACGTTACAAGTGGAAAATTCCACATCTGAACTCACTTGCCCATGCTGGGTTCTGATGCTCTGTTTGTGCCAGTTTGTTACAAACCATCATCACCACCAGACCTACGTGCATTACTTACAGGATCTATTATCCATCATGACAAATGTGGAAAACAGGATGATATAGAAACAAACGGTTTAGAGCTGAGACATATCTCAACGATTCGACTGTTCAACGGTCTTCCTCAGGAGATACTGATTCCAGCATTTGGTGGGATTGTGTTCCTCAGCAAGTGATGGTCACCTGGTTGGACGCCTTGGCGTGTCACTCTCTGATTGGATCGCTTGTCCTGCTGCCACTGCACATTTGCAGTGATCTCTGCTGCCTGACGTGACCAAAAGATGAATCCAGACCTTGTGCTAGAAGTGGCTTACATTGCTACCAAAGACAACGTAACACATGGTGTGGGTTCATCTGCTGGTCACGTCAGGCAACAGAGATCGCTGTGAACGAGTGGAGGCAGCAGGACAAGTGATCCAATCAGATAGTGACACACCAAGATGTCCGACCGGGTAACCATCACTTGCTGGGGAACACAGTTCTGCTGAATGCTGGAATCAGTATCTCCTGAGGAAGACCGGTGAACGATCTAAACGCTGAGGTATGTCTCAGGTCTAACCCATTTGTTTCCGTACCATCCTGTTTTCCACATTACTCACTGTGTTTTTTGCTCATTCTCTGCTCTGTAGTATAAAGATGTCGTTGAAAATGTCAAAAAGGCTTGCAGATACCCCTATGGGTAACAGTGATAAGAAAGAGGAAACATTTATGTTTATAGCACACAAAGTCAAGCTGTTGGAAAGAATGGACAGAGGTGAAGTCTGAAACGTCTTACAGACGAATATGGAGTTGGAATGACTACCATCCATGACATGAAGAAACAGAAGAATAAACTGTAGAAGTTCTGTGCTGAAAGTGATGAGCAGAAGAGAATAAGGTGTATATGAAACTTGATAATAAGTTTATAAGGTGTATATGAAACATGAATGGATTTTGTGTTTAGACTTGGGTCCCATCCCCAAGATATCTCATTATGTATATGCAAATATTCCAGAATCCAAAAAAATCCAAAATGTGAAACATTTCTGGTCCCAGGCAATTTGTATAAGGGATACTCACCCTGTAGCGCCTTATCAGTTGGAGGTCAACTCCAGAACATCTGAAACTTTTCTGGAAGTCTGATAAGTGAATGTATCTGATGTTAAACTGAGGTCTGCTATGGGGTTGGAAATCTCAGTTATCCCTGTCAAGAAGGTTTTCAAGACAACCCCTGACTCAGCTTTTACATGAATACACCGTAGAGATGAAAGGCACAGATATCAATGAGTCTACAGTAGGACCATTTTTTATCAGTAACCCTTTTTTAGTCCAAAAAGGCATTTGAACAAGAAATGAATTATTTTGGATCTTTTTTAAAACAACCACATACTAAACACAGGTTTTCACTTTACTGGATATCCGCCAAACATTGCCTTTAAAAAACTAGATATTCGGCACAGATTAGGCTGAGGTTTTCAGCATTAAGAATTGGTTTCAAACTTGGCAGTTTAGGGAGATGCCATTTAGCTTATACATAACCTCACAGATTTTTACCTGAGTAATTCTTGCCTGTTCTAAAATATAGTAATCTCTGAAGTGATATTTCTGGCTTAGGCCCACTACACATGCTCAGTATTTTGCTACAGTTTAACTGCACAGTTAAAGTGGAATCCTGTCAGTGCATCCACACAGTGCAGTTTTTGGTCAGTATTGTCCAATAGATGACATGGACAGATGTGATAAAGATCTGCTGGCCATTGTTGCACAAAGTTGTGCCATTAAGAATAAAGGAAAAAAGAGGAAAAGCAAGATCTGGAGTAAGAAGTAGCCATTGAAGAGGAAGCAATTTTCTCACTTGAATCTATTTGAAGAGCTGAAGCTAAAAAGTGATAACTGGTACAGTTAGGATTTTTCATACAAAAATAAACCTAAACCCATCAAACAATACCAATGTTGTTATGGCATGCTGCATCTTGCATAATTTCTGAAGAAAAATGTCTCCCAATCATTATACACCACTAGACAGTTTAGATCAAGAAGACTGATACTGTCACAAATGCACAGATGACAGTTCTTTATCTGAATCGTGGGTTCAACCGGAATGTTGTAGAAGACGCAAAACAGGTTGGAGAAGCATTTTGTAATTACTTCAACAACGAAGGCAATATGGACTTCCGTCACACTCCAAACACAGTCTAGGAATAACCATGCCAGTGTAGGCCTCCTCTGCAGAACTTTATAATATTTTCATATTGTCACTGTTACTTGATGTGTTTATTTCTTAATCTTTGTTATGCACTATTGGAAGCTATGTTTTTGTCAAAAAAATTGCCTATTTTTTACTGGTTGGGTTATGAATGCACTGACTGGGACAACACAAGCTATGTGCAGTATTTGGTAGCTACCTGCAGATTTACACAATGTAATGTTACTCCTAATCATCACTGAATAAAGCACAAATTAGCAATCAATGAAATGTCTAACTTACTTCAGGCCCCTTGAAATGTTTAGCTTACTTCAGGCCCCTTGAAATGTTTAGCTTACTTCAGGCCCCTGATCTTCAAATCTGTCCAGGTTAGAAGTTGATGCACCCCTCTTGTTCCATCAAAAAACTCAGGATGTTGATATACCCCAGCTTGGGAGTTGTCAGCACATGACCCAGACTTCTTTGAATCAGATACTTTCTTAAGTTCCTTCCTTTATGTACTTCTCAGTTGTTTATTTTCTTCACAAGTGCATCTCAGTCTGCCTCTGGATCCACTTCTCTCATCTTTCCAATAAGTTTTTCATAAGCTGATTTTTTTGGGGAGCTCCGTCCAAGTACCATTTAGTTTTAATTTTCCAAAGGCATTCATGGCTTCAGTAAATTTCTGTGAATTTCTCCATAAACACCTTTGAAAAGTTCCACATGTTTGACATCTTGGTGCCACAGCCATATGGTGCAGACTGAGCTAAGTTTTGGATTTCCCTCCACACACTCTGGTTTAACTGCTTAGTTCAAAACTGTACAGTTAACTTTTTTGTCATTGACAGATATCACTCAGGCCAAGCTTTTGGCCTGTACGGTTAAAACTATGCAGATAATTCTTCATCCACATGTTCCCTTTCAACTGTGCAGTTTTTGCCTGTGCAGTTAAACTGCATCAAAAAATTGAGCGTGTGTAGTGGGCCTTACCTTTACTTTATGTCAATTTGATCTTAGAGGTGGAATGTGCTAGCTATGGGCTTTGATTGCCCCCCTTCCTCCCCACCTTTTTTTTTTTTATTTTCAGTCTGGATAAGTTCTACTGAATTCCCAGCCAAAACTCTACATGATAAAGAATAAATTGGGACCCATAGACTGGCAATCTATGTAACACCAGGGACAAAGCTGTGGATTATGCAAATGCTATGATTATCCCAAGATCCCAGACTCTGGTGTCATGACATTGATTAGAGCCCTGTAGGCCAAATAGGTTACCTCTATACAAACAAAAACTTTCCAGTGGAATGCAGATCATTCAAGAGCATTTTCATAGGAACTATTTAGAGCCTTAGTTTGTTGGACTGGTGTTAAGAATCATCAAATATCCCATACCCTTGAGAGTCCCACTGACTTTTCTGGTGGGTGAATAGATGCAGGCCATTAAGGATGGTGCTTCCATTCTTTGGAAGGTGATTTAGGTGTGTGCCCATGGGTCCTTGGATGGAGGAAAAAGCCTTTTAGTATGAGAAAAAGGAGCAGTTGGTCACATGTTTCTCTTTTCCCTAGAATGTCCTGACTCCAGGGTGTGGTATTTTATTCCTGATGGACAATAATACTGTGGTGGTTCACTGCTTGGTGAACAAAGGGCCCTCCAGAATCATGTCTGTCTTGAAGGCAATGTCCAGAGGTCCTCTCTAAGCATCTTATTTCAGAAAAGTAGGCAGTTTTTGGGAAAATGACATGGTGAGCTCCACTGATTTCTCTAGTGAGTGAATAAACAAATGAAATTAAGGATGGAGCTTCCATTCATTTTAGGGTGATGTAGGTGTGGGCCCATGGGTCCTTGGATGGAGGAACAAAAGTCTTTTATTATCGACAGAAAGGAGCAGTTGGTCCCATGTTCTCTTTTCCTAGAATGTCTTAAGTCCAGAGTGTGGAATTTTGTATGTGATGGACAATAATACTGTGGCGGTTCACTGCTTGATGAACAAAGGCCCCTCCAAATTCATTTTGTCTTGGAGACAATGTCTGAAGGCTTTCTTCTCTAAGCATCTTATTTATGAAAAGTAAGCTGTTTCTAGGAAGATAGCTTGTTGAGATTGCACACTGTGTTAATAGAAATTTCTGTAGGAAAGGTTACATTCAGTAGGATTCTATCACTCACAGTAGCACATCAATTAGATCTTTTTGCCACCAGAACCAATGCATTATTGCTGAGGTGCATATCTCCAGTTTTAGATTGGGGTCAGTTGCAACAGAAGCTCTCTCCTTGGATTGGCATTAATTGAACTAGATTTTTTGCCTCCTTGTAAATTTTGGGTTAAGTAATGGTAGTGGAGCCATACTCGGACAAGTAACTATGGTGGTAGCGACTCCTTCAGAGATGCCATACTCCTTGGTTGATAACTTAGGGTTCCTAGAACACCTCTTCAGGATTTTCTAGACTATCTCGGCATTTTTTGCAGAACTCTGACCTCAAAGGCCATGGTTTTGGAATTGACATCTATAGATTTTTTGAAAGACCTCTGCAGGCAAAAGTTTGGAGAATGTCTGTTATCAGACCTTTTACATAACATACCTCCTTCATCTCAGGATAGTCAGTCTTGAAAGCCCTTCAGTCCTTCCTTGAAGAGTTTAATGTTTTGGATGTAAGTGAAATCTTAATGTTTGGAGGTCAACTCTGGCCTTTTTCTTGACAAGAAATTGCCTCATTAAGAGGGCTTATCAAGAATTCTTTTCTATAGATTTTGCTTTTAATTTATCTGGTCCTGTTTGGGATAAAACTTTTCTTTTTTAGAGTGGTTGCCTGTCCACCACAACTTAAGTGAGAGTTTTCACAAGCCTTAGACATTTTGCAGTCTAATTGTTTTTCTACCAGTTAGGTACTTGACAGCTTTATAGTGAGAGCTTTTTACCTTATAAACTTGGGCACTAGGAGGATAGTTCGTGTCCAGAACTGGTAATCTTCTTTTATACAGGGATAATCTCTCAAGGGTTTAACATAAGCTCAAACCCTAGATTCTTAGCTAAGAATGAAACTTTGGAATTTAGAAATAGCCTTTATGTCTTCAACTCTTGGAAGACTTTAGCGAGAGAGCATTATGTTTTATGTCCAGTTAAATCTCTTAAAGATATTTTGAACTTCATTGGAGATTATTGAGGGGAACACTTATTTGTATATTCAGAAATCTAGAGACACTTGTTAGTGAGGAATATCTGTGTTCCAATTAAGAGACTTGTTTTAATGGCCCAGTATGGGTCTTTTGTTAGAGCACATGAAAAAGCAAAAGGGGTCTTTGACACTCATCCACCCCCTTTATAGCTAAGAAGTTATGGTCCACTTCCTGTGGCTCTGAGATTTCCTCCTTCAGTAGAGACAGATTCCAAAGTACCTCCAAATCCAAATCACGATCTTCAGGTTTAGTCTTCTTACTTGAAAGATTTTCTCTAAACACTCCTCTTTCCTACAGATATTCTCTCATGCTTATGGAACAGACTGCAGAGGGGAGAAATGTATGATTTTAAATTTGAAAAACTTTTATTTCCAAAGTGGTGTCCCATGAGCATTTACCTGGATCTTTTACCCTGCCATGGTATTCCTTATCTCTATTTTAAAATCTTTTTTAAGGACCAGCTGTGACCACTTTTGAACTGATGCCTGCAGTTTACAAATTTAGAGCTATTGGATGGTCTATGATTGGTCAAGGTTGGGCTCGAAATTAGTGAGCTGCTGCTGTTGCCTAGCTGGTAGAATAGCAGTGTGAAGGGAAAGTGAGAGCTTCTCTACTAGAAAGATGAGGGTTTAGAAGGTCATCACCCCAATTTCCTTAGAGAATATGGTACTTTTTTCGAAACTTATATATTTGTTTATGCTGTAATTCATCCTTGTGCCTAGAATCTGTCATCCATGACTGCTGTAAAGAAGAAAATTAACTGCGATGAAGGATGCCAGTCCCTTAATCAGTACTAAGGTAATACTTTTGAATGATGAATCATTTCTGATGTTCTTAGATTATCCTTGTATAAACCTCTTTTATAGCAATTTTTGAAGTTTAGAAAGTTTAGGAGGTGTACAGTTATGCTCAGTGCATCAAGAAAACATGGATGCTTTTATGCAGTTATTTGATTTAGGATAGAGAAATGAGTGAATTATTCTTGCAAAAAGTACTTTTTCATCTCCCATTGTGGGACACTTAGTCATGTTAGCGTGAGCTAGACAGGACTGCAACTGTTTGGAGAGTATTAAGATTTTTTCTTCTTGTATCATTTTAATTACATTATGATATGGATGCTTCCCTTTCCTTCTTCCTTCATACTTTGAAAGTATTTGATCACCTCATTGGTTATGACCATTCACCATACAGGGGCAAAATTTTTCATTTGATAGTGATGAATAACAGAATTGGAAGATCTGTAGTGTATGGGCATGGAGAAAAAATTGAACGTAGAAGATAACATTACTGGTATGCATGGTATGCAAGGTTTTCTAATGTCACCTTTGTATGTAGTCACAAGATGGTAATTTAAGGCTCTTGTGTGGATTTTCTCTTAAAGTGAGAGCTCCTTTAAGTATGGAAATTACCAAAAATTCAAGCTGCACCTCCTTAATTTCTGTGTTCGGCATTTGAGCATTGAAAGGTAAATTTCAGAGAATGGAGTTTGTGCTTTAATAAGGAAATATTATCTAGTATAGGTGGTATATCTTACAGAATGGGGGCAGTGTGTAGACTAGTATTTCAATGCTGATTGTAAAATCACATCATAACTATTTCTTCGCTTGGCAGGGTCATCTTGTAAGCATAGAATAATGGAGACCAACATCCCCCAGTATCCCAATATAAGACCATCTGGCCTTCTATGGGGCTGAACCCTCTCTCTTTCTAAGGGTAGGCATCTGTGCTGCATCCTGTATGTGGCAATGCTATGATCCTCCCCTTTTAGTCATCCTCATGGTAATACAAATACACTGTGTTTTCCATCATTTTCTGTCACAGTTCCTGCTTGTGCTGAGTGTCTGATGTGCATCATAAGATATTATATCATCTCGCTATGCAGGATAAGTTCTATTTCATTTTGTCATATGTATCGTAAATGTATCTGTCGTATTTTCTCACCACTCTCACTGTGAAAACAAATATTCACTGTGAAGCTCCACAGCACTTGCTGCTTTTGCATTATTTGATTTGCCCATTTTTTGTGTGTTAGTCTTGTGATTAGTATTCTTGCTTTATTGGTTGCCTCAGAAATTAGTGAATGATGATTTAAGGGCATCATGAATCAGTTTTCTTGACATAAAGTGTTAGTTATCTTAGTTACAAATTTATGAGTTTGAAAATTGAAATATTTTATTAATTAAAGGTAGATAGCCTCCTCACGATAAGAGGGGAAGATGCAACCTGTTCTGTTGTATGGGAAAGAGATGATATGCAGAAATATGGTGCCAACACTTGTGTAGAGATCATTTTTTTAATAAAACACACTTTTTGGGCATGTTAGGGTCATGATGGGTATGCATTATCCTTCTTGTCACTTTTGAATGACATGACAGTGGTTTAAGGCTGAGTACTGTATTTAATGGCAAATTTCAGTTCTGTTATAGTTACTGTTTGCATATTTCAAAATTATTTCAAACTTAAGTTGATACCCTATTATTTTAGAATGGCATACCCCATACTAAAAGTTGAGTCTCAAGGAATGGATGCTGTCACAATATTTTTGTTTACTCACATAAGGTATTATTTTTATGTTCATGCATTAGCTGTATGGTGAGATTTTGAAACTTTTATTGGTAAGCTACTTTATGAAAGGTGAAATTTCATGTGCTGCTGTTGCAGTCAAGTTTAGAGATCATCACATGCTTATAATGATGTTTCTACAACAAAGAAAGATTTCCTTAACAGCACTTTTTGGTCTATTTCATTGAAAGCAGATAATGTGCAGCTATGTAACAACAGCATTTACTCTGAGACTTGTTGCTTTATATACTTGGATGTATTTGTGGTGCAGTTGGTGTGTATGTGTGTGTGTGTGTGTGTGTGTGTGTGTGTGTGTGTGTGTTTTTCTCCAGTCACAGACAAAAGTCCACATCAAGGCTGGACCCTAATTGAATTATAGAGAGAATTGAGAAAGGGGGAAAAACAGACAGGGAAAGTATTTACAAATTTTTGAGAAAGT
>JAYMFT010060623.1:0-14923 GCA_038088735.1 Panulirus argus | reverse complement strand
GACACAGCTTCCACAATAAACTCAGACTTGGACAGGATATCTCAGTGAGGTACACAAAATCTTGTTAAGTTTAATGCCTCCAAGACCCAAATTCTACCCATCTCTATATGAAAAATTCCTCACAACTCTCGTATCTCCTTTAACGGTCTTGTAATTCCACATCTAGACTCAATGAACATACTTGGTGTTACTGTAACATCCAGTCTTTCATGGAAACCCCACATTATGGGAATAGCTAAGTCTGCCTCTAAGAAACTGGGTGTCCTGTTTAGATGCCATAACTTTTCTCTTCTGAACAGTTGCTCCATTTATATAAGGGATTGATTCATCCTTGTATGGAGTACTGCTTCCACATTTGGGGTGGTTCTAGTTTTGTTTTCTTACTTGACAGAGTTTGAGTTGAAAGCAAACCAACTTATAAACTGTCCCAGACTAACTTCCAAATTTGACCCCCTTGCTCTATGTTGCAATGTTGGTTCACTTTCCCTCTTTTACAGGTATTACTTGGGCTTTTGCTTCCTAGAGCTGGCTGTGTGTGTGCCCCCACCACTAGCTAGACCATGGAATACTCAGCAAGCTGCTGCGTCGCATGATTATTGAGTAGCTATCGGGAACTCAAGGGTGTGCTGTTTTGATAACTGCTTCTTTCCCCACATGTTGAAGCTTTGGAACTCTCTACCTTCTCATGTCTTTCCCAAGAAGTATGACCTGGCTCATATCAAGAGAGAGATCTTTCACTTTCTCAAAAATTTGTAAATACTTTCCCTGTCTTTTTTCCCCTTTCTCAATTCTCTCTATATTTCAATAAGGGCCCTGCCTTGATGTGGACTTTTGTCTGTGACTGGAGCCTGCAACGTAAAAAAGAAGAAAAAAAAAAAAGATGGGGTGAGAAGATATCAGCACACTTCAGGGAGGATAAGAAAATTTTTTGGAAGGAAGTTGATATTTATAAAAGAAAAAGAGAATACATAGGAACATCAGTGAAGGGAGTGTATGGGGAAGGGATAACATGAAAAAAATAAATTGTAAAGAAGAGGTGGAATGAGTGCTCTGAATGACTCTTGAGTGTGTTGATAAAAAGTTGGCAGATGTGGGATGTAAGGGATGAGGAGTTATGTGGGGTGATAGAGTCATGGCAAATGGTTTGGTGGAAAGAGAAGGGGTGGTAAAAGTCTTGCATAGAATTAATTGTGGCAAAGAGGCTGGAGTGTATGGCATTACAGTTAAATTTCTTTAAAAAGCGGGTGATAGGGTTGTTGATTGGTAAGTAGGTTTTCAGTGTATGTATGGCCCAAGATGAGGCACCTGAAGACAAGAGGAATACCCTTATAGTGCTGCTATATAAAGATAAGGGAATAAGTATGAATGCTCTAATATTACAAAGGTATCAGTATACCTGTTGAGTTGTATGGCGAGTGATGGTTTAGAGGTGATGGCATGGGCAGAGCATCAAATTAGAAAGGAGCAGTGTGGCTTTGCGAGTGGTAAAGGATATGTTTACCAGTTGTTTGCTATGAAAAACTTGTGGAAGGTACATGGAAAAACATTTGTACGTGGTATTTATGGACCTGGATAAAGTGTCTGATGGAATGTATAGAGATACTTTGTAGATGTTATGAATATATGATGTAGGAGGAAAGCTGCTAGAAAAAATGAGGAGTTTTAATGAGAAAGTGAGGTATATGTGTGAGAAGCAAGTGGTTCCAGGTGATGGAGGGTCTCTGTCAAAGGTAAGGGTTGTTACAATTGCTGTCCAGTCTGCTCATGGTTGAAGTGATAAGGAAGGTAAATGTAAGGAGCTTGGAGAGAGGCGCAGGTCTGAAATGTTCTGAGGTATAGGGGGTTTGGAAGATGAGTTAATTGTTATTTGCAGATTACATGGCTATAAAGGGAGAAAGTGCAAAAGTTGGTGTCTTAGTTTGAGAGAATGTGTAAATGTGTGCAAGGAGGAAGTTGAGGTAATGACTGGTGGGGTCAAGATGTGTTGGTTTGTGTGTGATTTTGAATCAGGAGAACTTGGAGTTCATGAAATGGTATAATACCCAGGAGTGGACACTGCAGCATATTTTACCGTGGGAGCTGAAGTGAACCGAAGGGTGTGAGAGAGGGCAAAGTTCCTGGGCATATTGAAGAGTGTGGAAAGAGAGGTCACTGTTTGTGAGTTCAGAGTTTAGTATGTTTATTGGTATAGTAGTTCCAACTATGTTGTATGCATGCGAGTCGTGGTTCCTGAGTGAAGAAAAATGGAAGAAGGTGGTTATATAGAAAATTAAATGCTGGAGGACAATATGTAGTATGAGGAGGGTTGAAAGATGTAAGAAAGAGGTGTGGTAGCAAATAGAGTTTGACTTAGAGAGTTTACTTGGATACGCTGAAATTGTTTAGACATATGGAAAGGATGAGTAAAGATACTTACTGAGAGGACATATGTGTCAGAAGTTGGGGAATGGGGAGATCGAAAAGGATTTTGAAGCATGGATTGGAAAGAGGCTAAGTTATTGGGGCCTTAACACTCAGGAGGGTGAGATGCATGTATTGGATACAGAGAATTGAAGTTGTGTGGTATACAGGGAGTGATATCTTGTCAGTGGGCTGAACCAGGGTATATGAAGTGGTCAGGGAAACAATAGAACAGTCTTTAGGGTTAGCTGCTGATAGGGGCTCTGGTTTTGGTGCTTCATACATGGCATCTAGAGAGAGTATTTGAGCAAGTGAAGTGGTTTTTAATTAATTTATGGTACTACCTTGCTTGTTTAGGAAATGGTAAACAGGTAGGAAAAACACATTCCACAGTATTTTCCAGTTCCTCTGATTTGGCATTGGAGACCCTTAGCATATGAATTATATCAATTTGTCGGTTTCCAGTGTTGTCCTGTGTATGTAAATGTCTGTGATATAGTTTTGTTTTTGTGTGTTTTATGCAGAATCATGTTTTAGAGCTGAATATTTAAAACATAAAAAAAGAATTCAGTATACATCAGAAATTGTTGCTACAATTTATGTTATAGAGCTAGTTTTTATATATTTTTTTTCTTTTTCCCTGGGGATTAGAGCTTGAGACTGCTACCCACTTTTTTTCTGCATGTCTTAGTAGGTGACTTACAGGCTGGAACTCCAACCTTCCTGTATAATTTTACAAAAAAAGGAACAGAATAAGGAGCCAAAGGAGGATTCTTTTGTCAAAGACTCATTTGTCTCCTCCCACTCTACCTTGTTAGTGTAGGAAATGGTGAACAGATCTGACAAAAAGAAAAAAAAAAAAATCATTTTTGAGAAGGATTGGGTTGTTTGTTAAAATTTTTTTTTGACTGGGGATTTTGCTTTGACATGAAAGTTTACCCTTATTTACTCTTAAAATAAGATTCTGACTTTATGGTGTGTGTACATACCATACCATAATCCAACAATACATGCAGTATGCCTTTCAAGAGGCAGTGTTTTTTAGTTTTTGTATTTTAGCCTTCCACTGCAAACTTCATCAGTTATATATAAGAAAAAGAAACAGATAACCCTAAGTGACTATTAACCCCCGTATGTGCTGTAGTTTAGGTGGGAGTAATGGTGACTGCTGATTTTATATATGCTGTAGCTTTCTTTATTTCCTGAATCAGTAAGGAGTATGAGAAATCCTGAGGCCCAAACTGAGAGTATCCAGGGTTTAGATGATGTTTCCTCAGCCATCAACAGCTTAGATGATCATGTGCAGGTCAGTGGTGTCTTCAGATGTTTTTTAATGTTAGTAGCAGTGTAATCATGTATGAAGAATTTTAACTTCCTGAACATGGTGATTTTTGAAGTATGCCATGGACCTCTGTGGTGTAGTGATTAGCTTTGCCGACTGTGACGCATTTATGGGTTACTTAGTTACCTCTGCACCACGATGTTATAGGATTGGATAGGTTGCTGTGTGGTTGATAAGGCCTATAAACAAACATCTTTAGGTGTCATAAGTTCTTTGGATGGTTGAAGGTAATAAGTACTTGTGGATACATCTCATTTTGAGGAATAAATTATTATTTTAACCTTCCACCATTCAGACACTCTCTCAGATGGTTTTATGATTCTGCCTATAATATAGAACTGGACTCCCTTCCTTCAAAACTTACACGTATTGCATTGCAAGCTTGCTCTTCATGAATTAGTTTAACCTTGTTTATTCCCTTCCATTAGTTAAGGGTTCCAGAGAAAGTTGTGGCATTCCATCAAACAAAACTCAGAAACTCCTAGGTAGCAAAGCTTAATAATGTAGAATTTCCCGTTAACTAGCCTGGGTACCAAAAACTAGAAAATGGCCTTGTTTACATTTTCTTTATCCAAATAGAAAATGTGTCATAGATTTCTGCAACAACTAAATTTCATTTACTCATTGGGGATTTCTTTTATATTGCTTTTATACTCTTGAAGGTAAAATTTGGGATGTTCTGATAATTGCTTCAGGTGTATTTCAGGTAATTAGACATTTTTCTTCCATACAGCCAGGTTAATTAAGGGTGAACTGCACACCTGGAGTAACTAATTAGTTTAATGTTCTTTTAATATAATTTTCAGGTCCAATTATTAACAGTAAAGAATAGCTTCTTGACAAGGATAGGAAAATTGGTGCCCAGCCAGCCTTATTTGTTCTGAATTATGATATGTTGATTAATTACAGGCAGGTTTGCAGGAGATTCGAAATTCAGTGGCCAACTTAAGACATGAGAGAAAGGAGTTGCATGATCGAGTAAATACACTCTCAGCTGAAGTGTTTCAACTGTCAGCAGAAAGAGACAAGTACCAACAGGCAGTGGTGGAATTACAGCAGGTATTCTTAAGAATTGATTGCCTTCAGTAGTTCAGATTTATTGAAGACTTGTTAAAGAGCTTACAGATTTTAGTTGAAGGTAGTTTCATTGTTGTACATTAATTGTACATTAAAGGTATGGAGGTAGGCTACAGCATCACATGATTACTGTGTGGCAGTTGGCAACTCAGGGTTGGACTGTTTTGATAACTGTTTCTTTCCCTACTCCATGAAGCTATGGAACTCTCTACCATCTCATGTCTTTTCCAGTATCTATGAGCTCTCAGATTTTAATAGATAGATTTTTCACTTTCTCCAGAATTCATAAATACTTTTCCTCATCTCTTCTTTCTTCCTTTAATTAAATTCTTTATATATCTATTTTGGTCCTCCTTTGATGTGGTCTTTTGTTTGTGGCTGGAGCCTCAAACAACAACAACAACAAAAGACTAATTGGTTTTGGATGGACTAATAGAGATTTAAGAAAGAAAATGAGCTTTGAAATGTTTTATTGGGAAAATAGAAAAACAGTCATGTAGTCCAAATAACCTTCATAGCATTGCTCTTAACTTGGCACAGTGTTTTGAAGAAAGAAGAATTTCAGCAATCTTATGATTTAAATTTTGGGAACGGAAAGTGCAATGAAAAAGA
The DNA here is from genome assembly GCA_038088735.1 of Panulirus argus. Lineage (NCBI taxonomy): Eukaryota > Metazoa > Arthropoda > Malacostraca > Decapoda > Palinuridae > Panulirus > Panulirus argus. The sequence goes on along the minus strand of JAYMFT010060623.1, from coordinate 9,492 downwards.
GAGCAGATGAATTTTTGAAAAGAATATCAGCAAAATCTGATTAAGAAAGTTGATCAGGGTGTGACATATGGAGAGGTTGAGTGAAGAGGGGTTGACTAAGAAGATCTGTGTGTCAGAAGTGCTGGAAGCATGGGGAAGTAGGAGACAGATAAGGGAATAAAAGGATGAAGCCATGGAGGCTTTTAGGTATCAAGGTCTAAACATTGTGGAGGCTAAGAGTCATGGATGGGGTAGAATGAAGTGGATCAGCGTGGTGTGGGAAAAAATGACTTGTGACTGGGGTGAGCGAGGGCATATGAAGTAGTCAACGTAGGTCATGGAATTGTCTCTAGGGCTTGGCTTTGGAGTGTATGCTCTAGTTTTAGTACATTATGCATGACTGCTGGAAAGTGGATGTGAGAAAATAAGGCTGTTTAATTTTTTATAATGCTATCTCACTAAGGTGTGAGAAGCAGTTAGGCAGGAAAGAATAATGATTAGAGTGAATTACTTGTGCCTCATACCTGGAGATACGTCTGTGTATTAAGACACTGGACTAGAGGGAAAGCATTGGCAGAGAGATGAACAGTATGGTGAGATAGAACTGTGATTGAAGTTACAAAGGAGAATACAGTAAACCTCATTCTAACAGTTTTCAGTGCAGTGGAATTTTGCATCTCATGTACTCCTTGGACCTCAGTGGACTAAGTTTGGGTTTTAATTGAAATTTCCAAAAGTCTGTTACATCACAAATTTAGTCTGGTAAGTGTAGGACCCATGGATAGTTCCTGACCTCAGTCCATGGCACTGAGCATCTGAACATGTAACAGCCTGTTGTGCATCACCTCAGTGCATTTTTGTGATTTATACTGACATATGGGGTTCTGGCTGCACATGTGTGCAAAGTTTTACCCTGTTTTACAATAAATGAAGGGTACATTGTTATTTCTTGTGCCTTCGTACCTGCAAAAATAATTTATGAAGAAATTTCAAGATGCGGCAAGACATAGCTTGGTCACTGCTTGCCAGTCTGAGATAAGCTTGGTTAACACATAAACAACTCAGTGCCCATGTTCTTGTGCAACTGCAGTGTTTTTATGGGTCAGAGGCCTTTCTTTTTGTATCAGATCATGGCATATAAGAGTGCTATCAGTATTGCATGTGCTGTGAGATCCAGGCAGTACCTCAGCATTGCTGAAAAGCTGAAAATTCATTGAGCATCATGAGTGTTAGGAGAGCAATTTGTGCCTCATGTAAGACCCATTTCTGACCAAGAGGTGATTCAGATGACTCAAAGTGACCCAGGAACTGTTTCCCTTTGCTGATTTTGAGTAGTCGTTATTACCATCTGAACACCTTCAACCTCGAAGGAGTAAGATACGTTTCCATTATGATTTTTGATGTTTGACTTATTAATGTTCTATAGAAAAATTTGATGTAACAGAATTGTACTTCGAATGGCCCACCCTTCCCCACAATTAGTACACTAGAACAAGGGTTGATTGAGTGCCAAGTTAAGCATATAGAAAAAGACAAAGGAAATGTGAAGCTAGAGAGGTGAGAATGTCATTAGGAGAGTATTAAGAGGTAAAGAAATGGGTATTACAAAGGAATTTTTTTTTTCATACTTGTATGCTGCTTCCCATGAGGTAGTGCAAGGCACAAATGAAGAAATGCCCTCATTCACTCACATCCTTCCTCATGCTGTGCACCAAAACCATATCCTCATTCATTCACATCCATTCTCAAGCTGTCATATATAATGCATGCAATTAGGGCCCACAGACTTTTCTGTGGTTCCTCTGACCACTACATATGCCCTGGTACAGTCCACTGATACATGGACAGTGCATCATCCCCTAAATACCAAATTTCTCTAATTCACTCTATCCTATGCACACCTTACACCATTTTCACTCTATTCTCCCATCTCCAGTTTGGTCTGTGCTTCCATATGTCTCCTCCACATCTGACACATATGCCCTCTTTGTCTACTTCTGGCTCATCTTTTCCATGTGTCGAAACCATTTTAGTACACCCTTCTCAGCTTTCTCATTCATACTTTTCTTATTACCACATCACCATCTTACCTATGATTTCCTTCTCGATCAACCCTCCTCACACCACATATTTCCTCAAGCTTTTCATTTCCACCACATTCACCCTTTCTGTATTTTCTTATTTAGAGCCAATGCCTCTCATCTATACAACACCGTTGAGACTAATATACCTTCGAACATGTTAATTTCTGCCCTCACCAACAATGAACTCTCTTTCTACATGCTCCACAGTATGCCTAGGGCCTAAGCCCCTCCACTCATTCATTGGCTTACTTCATGTTCATTGGAACCATTTATTGCCATGTCCACTCCCAAATTTAGATCTAAAGCATTCCACTTCCTTTGAGTTTTCTCCATTCAAACTCAGGTTCCAACTGACCTGTCTCTTCATTGCTAAACCTATTATCCTTGCTTTTATTTACATTTACTCAGCTTTCTCCTGTCACCCAATTCTAAACTCAAACACCAGCATCTGCAGTGTCTCATTTGAATCTGCCCCATCAGCACTGTATCATCAGCAACAACTGGCTCACCTGCCAGCTCCCTTACCTCCCCTACCCTCCAACAGACTGCATACCTGCTTCTCTCTTCAAGACCCTTGCATTCACCTCCCTTACCACCTCATCTGTAAACAAAGTAAACAGCCATGGTGACATCACTCACCCCTGCCATATACCCACCTGGAACCTTTCACTCTCCTCTTCCTTTCCACACACATGCTTTATCTCTTGGTAAAAACTCTTCATTGCTTTTAGCAGCTTTCTTCCACACTATATATTCATAATATATTCATAACAACTTCCACAAGGCATTTCTGTCAACCCTATCATGTGCTTTCTCTAAATCCATAAATGCCACATGTAGGTCCTTCTGTTTCTCAAAGTATTTCTCACACACATTCTTCAAAGTAAACACTTGATCCACACATCCTCCCACTCAACCTCTTCCACTCCTAATGCCACATTGTTCCTCCCCAATCTGTTGCTTTGTGCTTGCCATCATCCTCTCAATCACCGCTCTTCCATACAACTTACCACGTACACTCAACAGGCTTATACCTCTGTAATTCAAACAATCATTTTTATCCTCTTTTTGTCTTTGAACAGTGGCACTATCAGGTATTACTGTATCAAAATTGTATAATTATGGTTTTGTTAGGTAATATTAGTCATTTTATGTTGTGAGCAGCTTTAATGTCCTAGTTAATTTTGGTTATGAAGGACTAGATGCATTTGATTTGGGTTAGGATAGGTTAGAATTGCCAAAAAAAAGCACTGATTTATAAAGTTGCAATACAAAAACATTATTCCTTTCCAATGAAGTACTGTATAAGAGCTCGGTTAGATACAGTTTTATATTCCATTGTCTGAAATATTTTTTAATGTAATTTCCAAATTCACATATCTCTCACAGTGAAATGCTTTTCCTATACACTCTGTGTACTACGGTGAGAAATGGTGATGCTTAATCAGACTTTTCTCTTGCAGGAAATTGTAACTGTAAGAGAGCAGCTCAACAACCAGCAGCAGGATAATGCAGCATTGATGACGAGAATGCAAGAAATGCAAGAGAAAGATAAGGTTATGATCTTATCCTGAAATCAGTTATATTTCCATATTTTGCAGTAATACTCTCTTGTAATGTGTACTTCTTATTTTACTTGACATTAGAATATGAATGGACCCTCAAAGGGAGCTTTTTTTAATCTACTAATGTATTGTATTACTTGAAACTATTAATATACCTTAGTGCCCTGTTTAGCAATGGGAGTATGTTCCAAGAGATCTGTCACTATAGTGATCCATTGGTGTATGAGCATTTAAAACCCATGTTATAAAGGGGTTATGTTCCTCAGCAAAATTTTTCCCCATCTGCTTTTTATGTATGGGCTGTACTTGAAGCACCTTAGATTATCAATGACAGAAAGGTCTCTAAATTATGTGAAATACTTTATGTCCCTTGAATAAGTGTGGACATGAGAATTATGTAATTGAGATTAATATGTTTACATAGGCTCCAAAGCAAAACACAGGGACAGTACACTAAGGTTTATTATCTAAGATACATTAAATCCAGTGTAAACAGTCCCTGCCCAAACAGTATTTCCCCTCCGAACACTCTCACCACTTCCCAATGCTCTCTTCCCTTTCCAGCAGTCTCCTCTCTATCCATCCTGCTCCTCTCCAAAACTCTCTCCTCTGCAACATCATCCTCACAAACACCCTTCTCCTTCACCAGCTCTCTTTCTCTGCAACATTGTCTTTTCCTTCCTTATCCCTTTCCTTTTCGGAGTAAGCACTACATTCCCTGCCATTCAGGCAAAATCTCTGCATAGGTACTCAAAGTTACCACTCCTTTCCAACAACCTCCTCTTTCCCTAATGTTATCCTCCCTGTTGAACACCATCCTCTCTTCCTGACACATTTTTCCCTCTCTAACATCCTACTACCTTACCAACACCTCTCTCCTTAATAACCTCATCTCCCCACCCTCCAGCACACTTCCCACCCAGGGGAAAAAAAAAAAAAATAGTCTTCTTCCTTCCAAGAATCTGCTCCCAACCATCACCCTCTTGCTGCAAAATTTGAAATATCAGTTACTCAGTTGCCTAACTTATGATGTTCCTAAATATTTTGCCATTTTAACATCTGTTTTCTGTCTATATATCTGATGCCTGTTCCCAACTGGAACTCCTTCAAAGGGGGTGGCCATTGTACTTTGCCTTTTTGTTTTCACTACCGATATGTAAAACTTTGCACTTACTGATATTGAAATTCATTTGCCACCTAAGAGCCCAATCCATCGGATTATAGATGTTCAAGTCCATTTGTAGATTTATATTTTAGCTTTGTATAATTTGCAAATTTTGATATCATGCAATGCAGCCCATTATCAGTATCATTGATATACAGTAATCCCTCGATTTAGCAGACCCTGATATAATGGATTTTGGATTTAATGGACTGGGCAGATAATACTACATTAATTAATAGTAACTGAAAAAATAGAAAAAAAGAAAAAATCTCAAATGCTGCACCATGCACATTTCATATCATGCCTGTTTTTGGTAGCGTGGGGTATACTCACTTTGTTTCAGTAACAGTCTTCCTCAAGCTATCGTGTGAACAATTTGTATACAGAGAATAGTGACTTTATTTATTAAATAATTTTGCAGTCCTTACAATTCAAAATGGCATCAAGTGATTGAGGAGATAAAAGAAAGCGAGAGAACTGTATTTTATATATTGCATCAAAAAATGGTTACATTTGATTTACCAGACTTTCAGCATTTGCAGACACCCCTTCCCCCCTATTGGTCCGTTAAATAGAGAGATTACTATATTAAAGAGTGAGAATTGGTCCCAAGACTGATCCTTGTGACACTCCACATGTAACATCTAACCATTCTGAGCCATGGCCATTAATCACAACTCTTTGTTTTTGGAGTCAGCCAGTTTCTTATACACCAAAGTACAACCACATCACTGCCATGTAACCTGATTTTTGCTGGTAACTTCTGATATGGAACATTATCAAAAACTTTACTTTCATCATATTTGTTGATTATATCATAAAAGAAATCAAGCAGATTTGTCTGACGAGCAATTTCGTTGGAAACCGTGCTGAGAATTGCTTTTTGAATGGTGGTCCTCTGAATGGTTTACAGTTCTGTCTCAAAGTATGGTTTTCATAAGTTTTCCAGCATCAGACTCTAAGCTAATAGGATGATAATTCCTGGGCAGAGAGTTACACCTTTTTTTGAATATCAGTGTTACATTAGCAAACTTCCATTCACCTGGAACTTTTCCCAAACCAAGTGACAAAAATAGTATCAGGTATATTGGCTGTGAAAAAAGTATATGGAATAATGTACATAACGCTCTGCAAAGCTGTAAAATGCTCTGAAAATAGGACAGTTCAAGGCAATAGCAAGCAATCACTCTGACAAGTGATTGTTTGCTAGAAAGTGGCAATCCTTGCAGCCAGTGCAGTGCACATGAGTTATGATGGACATACAACCACTTTATTTATACCGCAATATTATTTTATAACCTTTTCTTAACTACAACATTCCACGAATAGAAAATGCCCAATGAGTAAATGCCAATGAGTCTTCTGCTTCTAAGAAGAAGAGGAGCAGGAAGAGCACAAGTTTGGAGGTAAAGTTAGACATTTTATAGCATTTTGATGCTGGTTAACATTGTGCTGTTATTGCTAGAGCTTCTAGCAACCAGATTCAGAATAACTTCATATAACTTCATTCAGATATGAGATTAATAATGTAACTGCATTGTGCTGAATGTTTTTAGGCATTTTCTTCATCTTCTTGTATGCAAATTGGGTTGAGAAATCTTCCCCTAGGAATGTAATCCTCAAGTAATCCTTTGGTAATACATGATTCCCTATCTTGTGTTTTTATAGTAAGTTGTGATCTCCAGGAATGTATCCCCAATGTTAACTAAGACCAGTTGTAGATGAGACTAGATAACACAGATAATCAGATGATTGATAATTTATTGTTTCATATCTTGCACTTTGAAAATCTAATCACAAATTTGATTTGATGTACAGAGACATCTTCAGAACATTGCGGGAAGGACTCGAAATCGAAATGTAGCTCACTCTGCACTTCAGAAATGGAGAAGAAGAGTGCTTGACAAGAACCGTAGCCATACAGTAAGTTGAATATGCTCATAATTCTTTTCACTGTTTCCAACCCTTCAATGGTAGTAGTCTCCTAGGTAAGAAGAGTTGACTCATATGAGGATATGCAGCATGACAGTGACTAGTCTTGGTATGCACATACATTAATGCTGAGGTGTAGGATTTAGTTTATGTCTGTAATGATCCTTACCCTATACAGTAAATTGTAATACAGCATTAAAGTATGTAGTAGTTGGTAGGCAGCCACTGACCTGGGAATTATATTACCGGTACTACCTACCTGGCTGTTGGGAAGGTTAGTGATGGCTGATTAGTGAGCCAGCATTTCAGTGGTTGTGAAGTTGCATTCCTTTGACACAGGTAGCTGTCTTTTCTTCCTGCTCCACCCACACATGGTCTGCTGGCATTTTGTTCACAAACATACATCTCTTGTTACACATGACACTTGAAAACACTTAACTCACACAACTCATTCTTTGTATCTCTAGTTTTTCTTGTGGTGAGCGTTCTGCTCCAGCCCAGCCTTTTGGCAAAATGGTAGGTGCATTGGATAGAAGTAGTTGGTAGGAACATTAGGTAGGAGCATTAAGTAGAAACATTTGGAAGAAGTAGTAGGTAGAAACATTAGGTGGGAGCATGAGACATATTAGGTAGAAGTGGTGGGTAGGAACATTATGTAGGAGCCTCAGAAAACTCTGTGCTAGACTTGCCCTCTGCCAGTGGCCTGTTAAGGGTGAGGTACTGAAGGCTATGAAGTAGCATCGGAGTTCACCAGTCATGGAGACTCATTTTTGCCTAGGCCACTCCCTTGAGGAAGATCCCAAAGGGAACGGGCATCAGAGATGTAGATAGATAGAATTAAAGTATGCTAGTTAATACATCAACATAATTGTATTGGTAGTTAATTTGGTAAGATAAGCTTAAATCTAGCTGTAAAAAAGTTTAGCCCTTGTGAAACACTTTTAAAGCTGTTGCTTTACTTTTGTGTAATAATAAGCATACCCTTAAGAGGAAAGTAGATGGAACTTGAGCATCAGCTTTTAGCAGTAATCACACTTAATGTGTGTTTTGTAAAGAGTAGGTTACTCTTAAACCAATTTATTTATCTTTAACATGGGAGGAGGATTAATTTTTATATTATATCTTGTGGATATTGTGCCTCTTGAACTATAGTTTTTAGGGCAAAAACTATTTTTTCTAGGATCAAAAAAGTATCATGTGATTATCTCATGAAAATGCCATGTTGCACTCAATAAAATTACTCAAAGAAAATGTATTCTTATGTTATTGTTATAACGAAACAGCCTCTCAACTTTAAGAGATGTCATCAGTGGAGGTTAGGCATTCTTCAGACGTAATGTTATTGTTATAACGAAACAGCCTCTCAACTTTAAGAGATGTCATCAGTGGAGGTTAGGCATTCTTCAGACATATTGTTTTTATGTATTTTCAACATGTCGTAATGCTTACCTTCATCTTTATTATATTTTGTGGCTTAGTTCTGAATTTCGTTTAGAGTACATTGTGATGAAACATCAATGCCTTGGAGCATAATTGCAGTTTTGTGATGGAACTTAAGCACATTATGATTCCTCATATTGTGCACTTGATTCTACATGTAAAATGCTTTTCTTTCTAACAGGATTTGTCAAGTGAGCAAGGGAAATAAGAAAGCACTCACTCCCTTTGGGATAATACCTAAGAAAAATCTTAGTTATATTTTGTGGTTTATTCACCATCTCCCTCAGAAGGCAAGAATACTTTATGTGACTCTCAGTTCACCATTGTCCCCTGTGTTGACATGTCATGAATTCCCATGTATATATTAGCCATTCAAATGCATTTGCTCATTTCCCAGTCATTTTTCATCCAAATATGACATTTTTGGGCTGTTGCTATGGTATTTTCATTCTTTGACAATTGTAGACTGTTGTCATATACTTTTAGGGCTTATGCTTCATTTTCTTATGTAGGGAACATTAGGTTGAGCTTTCCTCCCTGTTTGCTGTGGTCATGTATGTAGATTCCGTTCCCATCCTTGTTTTTGATGACCATTTTTTCCTTATTATAGCATGATGTACTTTATTTCTATACATGTTTTAAGCTTCACCTGTTTGTGGATGCATTGTCATAAAAGACATCTAACTGTGTTTTATGTCTACGTTAATGCCATGTACGCTTTTTGTTTGCTCTATTTTGTTAACATATTTACCCTTGATAGGGTAACATGTAAGATTTTTGTGAATCAGCATTAAACCTAGAAATAGGCATATGTAATATGTTAAACAGCTAATGAAACCAAGGTCAGATTTTTATTTTCTAAATGAAATACAAAGAAACTTGGAGCATTCTAACATCTCAAGTCATATTTTGGATATGAGTTTGGTGGCTAGTTTAAATTTAAGAAACAAGGTGACATTGAAATTATGACTTAGCAAATTGTAGGTTAGGTTCAGGTGACATTGAAATTATGACTTAGCAAATTGATTTGGTGATTCAATTTATGTAGTATCTGCTCTTTATCCGAACAAAAGAAGAATGTTACTAAAAATGGCAGGGCTTAGACAATGAGCAGCCCACATTTTTTTCCACTTAGATATGATTATAAATGTTTATTTTTTTGTCATGCATATTTGCCTTTTCCCACGTTAGCGAGGTAGCATTAAGAACAGAGGACTGAGCCTTAGTGGGAAAATCCTCACTTAGCCCCTTTCTCTGTTCCTTCTTTTGGAAAAGTAAAAACTGGAGGGGAGGATTTCCAGCCCCCCGCTCCCTTCCCTTTTAGTCG
>JAYMFT010060612.1:0-14923 GCA_038088735.1 Panulirus argus | reverse complement strand
GACTGTGGACCGACTGCCGCAACCAGGATTCGAACCTATGCGCTCGACCCTGGGCGGCCCGTGAATGCGTCACGGTCGGGAACGCTAACCACTACACCACGGGAGTCCACCTTCCGTTCTTTTGCATTCAGCTGCCAAAATTTATATCCATGCTACGCGGTCGAGAGTAATGATTCCACAAAACACACCATTCTTTGCCGTAACACACACTGGTCCCTCCTCCCGCACACTCCTCGTTGCAAGCAGTGCCATAGCACCCTACTCCACCTTGTGACTTACTGTAGCCTCAATGTTTCTACCTGCTGCCACGTCTTCTCCCGGGTACCTGAAATACTCCACATCCTTCAGGATCTGAGTGTTTAAACTTAAACACAAAGCATCCTGTTTCGTCCTTTACCGCACTTTTGTTCGTTTATACTAACAGCTGTTTCTTTTCACACACACTCCCAACCTTTGTCACCAACATCTGGAGTTTCTCTATGGGATCTGCTCCCAGAACTGCGTCATTTACAAACAGTAAATGATTTTCCTCCCACTTTGCTCCCACCCCCGGTATACAAAAGACTTGCCCCTTGCCCTAAGACAATGGCATTCACCTCCTTAACCATTCCGTACACAAAGGGATTAAGCAACCACGGGGACATCACACATCCTTGATGCAGACCCACCTTTACCGAGAACCATTCTCCCTCATCCCTTCCTACTCAGCACATGCCTTATTCTCGCTGTGGAAACTCCTCACTGCATGTAGCAACTTCCCTCCATATATCCGTAGTTCTTCACACAAGGTCTCCATGTGAACCCTATTATACACTCTCTCCAGATCCTTAAATGCCACATACATTTTACTCTCTTTCTCAAGTATTTATCACCCAAACTTTTAAGACTAAATATCTGATCTGCATATTCTGTATCTCTCCTGAGGCCATAGTGCTCCCCCTTAATCATATGTGTACAGTACCACCCTCGCAATCAACACTCCCATACAATTTACTCACTAGTGATTACAGCATTCACGTTTGTCTCCTTTGCCTTTACGTAAAAAGACACTATACACGCATTCTGCCAGTCCTCAGGCAACTCACCTTAGGCCACAAAATGTACATATATGTATATAATGGTGTGCGGGTTTTCATTTCATGTTTTCATATGTACATGTACAAATTGATTGTGGAAGCATTGCTCGTACCAAGTGCTGCCGGAGGGACCTAAAAGAGCTGTATTTTTTGATTCCCAGTGCTGGGAGATGCATACCACAGATTACCGCAGTTGTCCGGCACCAGCAGACACCTGTGTTCAAGAGCAGGTGTTGAGGGCCGTCCCCAGTGGACACCTGGGCCGGTGGTTAACCCCTCCAGGAAATTATTGATGTGTTGTGCCTCCCGTCTGGCCCCAGCCAGAGGTACCCCGGCTATAACAGCAGGTGTGGCCAGACGGTGACGTCACCTCCCGCCCGGCGCCAACCAGAGGAAACCCGTCTTAGTTTGCAGGTGTGTGGGTGATTACATGTTTCTTCCGTGCGGGGAGATGGTTCTGTACCCATGGGGCCTCGTATCTTGGAGTTTGTGTGTCATGAAGTAGTCTTGTAAACCTTTGTAAACTACCAGCATTTACTGTGTGTGTGTGTGTCCCTGGTTAGGTTATGGGACTCATCCACCATCCTAACACTACATTAGTTCCTTTCTAGTTATCTCCCTTTTCTAGCTTACTCTGGTAGTGCATCTTTTGCAGACCTGTTAACTGTCAACGCCAACCAGTCGATATAGAGACTTGACGGCTGTCACCAAGCGCCTTTCTACCTCCCGTCCTGCAGGGTGGACAGCTGTGTGGCCCTCAGCGTCTCATTGCAGCTCAGTCCTCGCGATTCCCGTACCATCTGTGTGAGCGTCAGGTGGGCCTAGCCAGATCAATCTTAATGTCGCGTGGCTAACTGACCTGACTGCTCCTGACGAGTTCAGTTTCAAAAATTTTATTCTCAAGAGAACAGGAACACCGCCAACAATTCTACGTTGAAATGTGACAGCATTACAGTATTAGCAACCGTAGGCAACACACCATAGTTTTGTTTCCATTACTTCCAAAGTCATTAATCCTTCCTGGTAATATAAAGGAAAAAATATTTATCCTATGCCGAAAGTAACGAAGGCTGAGTTGGGCTTTGTTATTAGCACGGGCCTCGCGTCGAGTTTGGGTTGTGTTTACACCGTCCGCTATCTCTGCCGTTCATACCTGCCTGTGTTTCCCAGATGGAACTGGTAATGGTAATTGTGTTAGCTTGTGATCTTTCCATGTGTTTGTTGTTCCCAAGTAAGTGTGAATTAAAGATATTTATTGATATCCCCAAATAGAAGATGGAGCGATAAGATGTCCGAGAAAATCAATAAGAAAAGAAACAATGATGAACGGGGAAAACCGGAATGTCAGCCAGCACTACGGACGCTGGGGTGTGGCTAACCAGCAGTAAGGACGCTGGGGTGTGGCTGACCAGCTGTAAGGACGTTATACACTACGGACGTTGCGATATGGCTTACCAGTAGTAAGGACCCTACACACTACGGACGCTGGAGTGTGGCTGTCCATCAGTAAGAACGCTACACACCGCGGACGATGGGATGTGGATGACCCATAAGGACGCCACACCAACTGATTTATCCAGTTTCCTGGCTCACGTAATAAGGGAAGCCAGACAAGTGGCGGCCCCTGGCACGGGGCTGGAGCGGCGTGGGAACCCGACCCTCCGGCAGGCCCACACCAACATAAACCAGGCAGTGATTTTCGCCCGGCTTAACTGTGGCTCCTGCTGGTCTCGGGTTCCGAGACTCTTGTTTCCTTGTGTAATATATGGCTCCTGGATAGCGTGGAGTATTTCCAGGAAATTCTGGAGCCCCTGGATTCTGAATGATGAGTAACACTAGTGGTAGGGAGAACATAAACATAACATGAATAGGTCTTAAGATAAAGATAAGTAATGAATTTGTTTCTCTGGCTACAGACGCTACAGTGCAGACATGTTTACAGCAGTGACTCTCGTAACTTACGTGCTTACCAAGCCCACCATTTTCTTTCGTGCACAGGAATCGTACAGTTGTTCAGCAGCTCATATCCCATCGTTCTCTTTTCTTGAGGGGGGAATTCGAATGGCAGCCACGGGAGCCGTAAGGGGTTGAGTTTATGGTAACTGTGGAGGGGACCAAGATGCATAGTTGACTGTTCTCGCCTCCAGACATCGGCAGTCGGCTGAGCTGTCTCTGATTTGGGTCGAGCTTTCTTTGTTCTTCATTGAGATTTTCGCGACCTTCTCGCATTCTAAAGGAAGTTGACTTGGTTGAATAACCTTTATAGACTAGACGAAGACGAACTTTTGGGACAACAAGCACGGTAGTGGGAATAATAGACTCAAGCTAAATAGAAATTCTTTGAGATAAGAGATATCCAATAACTGACCCCTACCCACCTTGAGGGATGTGGATGTCTGCGTTTGGGCGAGGCAGAAGATGCGAGGGATCCCTCTGGTCGCATCATAACCCAAGCATCCTGACCAACTGTTGGCAGGACGTGTGTCTGGGTGAAACTGACCAGTCACTAGATACCTGTCTGTCCGATGTTTCATTTATTGTTTACTCTAATATTTATTTATTTATTGATATATATTCATCCGTTCTGAAGAGATTCTCTTAATGTCAGTATTGTGTAGCATCTTCCACACGCTCGACGGCCCCACGTAATTCTCACCTCTCACATACTCTGTCATAGTAAATATAATTCACTCCAGAACTTTTAGCTCTTGCCTCTTATTCAGTTCTCATGTGTGTGGTGGCCATTCATAACAAGATCACTCAGACACCTGAGCCACACAGGTACTCACCTACTGTTGCACGCTCTCCTCTCACCCAGTGACCTTAACACTTGGTCTTTTAATCTCTGCAGGCCGTAACCATTACCCACTTACAGCTCAGACAGACGACGAAAATGCTTTACACGGTGCGTGGCATAAGCATTGGAGTTCACTACTGCAATAAAGCAGACTTCATCTGGGGCAGATTATTTTTTGACGAGTTCATGTGCAAACCGCCTTGACTAACAAACAGACGAACGACAACGTTTTGGATGTCACACTCTTCTCTCTTATCATTTGTATAACTATTGCACGGTAAGGTCCGTCGGCGATATCCTTTCCTATCTGGCTGACGTCTGATCATCCTCACCAAGACATTTTGAGGATTCTTGTGTTGTGGTCCTTGATATATCGTAAGCTTTTGACAGGCATCCATCTCTTAGCTTTTCTCCCTTACTCTCATCTCTCCTATCTAGCTTCCTCTCTGGCTGGTTAGTCTCTATATTTTTTTGTAGGAACATCCTCTCCATCTTTTCATGTCAGCATCAGTGTCCCTCAGGTTCTCTACTGTCACCTACACTCTCTCCTTTTCTGTCAACAATTTCCTTCCTTCAGTAGATATTCATATTAACTGATACGATGACAACTCATCACTCCATGCCTCCATTTTTGTTCACATCCCTCTATCTTCAGTGGTCGATCGCCATCTCCCCTTTTTATGACTGCCTAAATAAACAGATTTAAACAGGATTTCCACTGTCAAAAACGCAGCCTTATTAAGGGAATGCCGATCATACAAAGGATTGATTCGTCTTTGTATTGAGTACTGCTGTCATATCTGGGGAAGTTCTAGTTCTACATACTTGACAGAGTCCAAAGTAGCCCGATTTAACAACTCTTCCATTCTCACCTCAAAACTTAACCTAGATGACTTGCGCCGTAGCGTTGTTCTTTTTCCTTCTTCTGTAGATATTCGGTCTCTGCTCCCTAGAGCAGCAGGGTGTTTCTGTGCCTCCATCTTTAACTAGACCACATAGTACTCGACCTGCTACTGCGTCACACGATGACTGTGTAGCGTTTTGCAACTCAAGAGTTGAACAGTTGTAATCCATGCTTCTCTCCTTACACCGCTAAGCTTTGGAACTCCAGACCTTTTTCCGGTATTTTCTAACAGTTTGTATGTACTTTGGCACAGCATTTACTAAATTTCTAACAGGTAAGACTAATACTTTTTTGAAATGCAGGCTTTTTATCTCTTTCAAAATTATCAGATTTTTTTTCTATGTTTCTCTATTCCTTCGGTCGTCTCTGTATTCAAATATTGGCCTTGCCTGGGTGAGGACTACGTCCCTGACCGGAGGGGAACCTTCGATATTGAGAAAGACCAACAGGCGATCAACGTACTAGTACGCCAGCAAGGAAAACGACAACATACTGGGAGGCGACCGAAAATATACAGACAGACGGCCCAGTGACGACATTAGGACAGACAGATGGACGACAGCATACCAACAGACAGTCAGTCACAAACGACGTCTTAGGGACATAGAATCAAAGACATCATACTGACGGAGATTCGGAACATAATAATTCGTTCTTCCTTCGCTTCGTAGACATTAGTCGTTAGAACTGACCGTAACGCCATATAAATAATGCCGTCTTTCATGCGTCCCGGATACTGCCGTCATGGACTGGAGAGGCAGGACACGAAGCAGAAGCTGAGGCCGAGGCGCCCACTGATGCGGGATGCGAGGACTTGGAAGACAAAGCTGGCGAGGCAGGACAAGCTCCGGAACATGTTACAGTGGCGGTGATGCGAACCTGTTCACAGCTTGTAGGAAGATGTCGCCACCTGTGCTGTCAGCGTCAGTACAGAGCTGGTAGATTGGTTGTTTATACCAGTACACTACTGGTGGTTGGTTGTCTACACCAGTACACTGTTGTTAACTGGTTGTCTGCACCAGTACGCTGCTAATGATTGGTTGTCTGCACCAACACACGGCTGATGGCTTGCTGTCTGCACTTAAACACTGTTGGTGACTGGTTGTCTACACCAGTACACTGTCTGCCATGGAAATATAGAGTGTAGATCATTTGATACATCTGAAAATTGAACCACCTCATTAATGCTTTGTGTATATGTATATACCCTAGCCTCAGCCAGGTACCCATTTTTTCGACCAACCTTCGGGAGGATGAACAGCTGGGATGACTGTGGACCGACTGCGGCAACCAGGATTCTCCTCACGCAACTACTCTCTTTCTTCCTCTCCTCGCTGCCTCTGTATCCTCCTCCTGAGTGTGCTGAAACACTTCTCATCCTTTCCACACGCTCAGTTTCCGCTGGAAACAAATGGTGTCTTGTTAGGTGTGTAACAGCCAAGTTGTCTTGAGCTGTCTTAGAGCGTTGTTGTGACTCGTCAGTGTACCTGAGGCTGTCGGAATGGTTGATGGCCGACGCGTTTGGCAGAGAGTTGTACCTGCGTCACCCAGCTTGATTGCGGTAGGAGGCGTCAGCAGGTAGATATATATCACGTTCCTCGAATGTTGTAGTAGAGAAAGGAAGCGTCAGGCGGGCGTCGTGCAGAGACTGGGCCGACTCTCCTCCAGGGAGTCACCCGCTGTAGGTTTTATTATTCGTTTGTTCTGCTCGTTTCCATTTCCTCCGGAAAGCCGGGTTATGAGGCTTTGTGTGTGGGGGGAGTTGAATCGGGAATTGCAGTTGTAAGTCAGGCTGCAGGTGTTGCTCGAGGAAAATGCTTATTTGTTCGTTCAGCTGTACAACAAACGATCGTTAAATAGGGTGGTAGTATTTTACACACACAGACACACACACACACACACACACACACACACACACACACACACACACACATATATATATATATATATATATATATATATATATATATATGTAGTGAGGCGACGTTTGTATTGAGGTGATGCCTGTATGAGAATCACAATGAGGGACGGGAGAGATGATGGCTTTATCAGGCGAAGTGATCATGCAGCAACACAGTCGGTGTGAAGTGCTATATGGGTGGGGTTGGCCAGGGGCGACTTGTGAGGTGCTCCCTCAAAGGGCGGGAGACAGCATGAGATAAGATAGGAGGAGTGGTGAAGATGCGGGAGGTGGGTGCTGTGTGCCAGAGGCAGTTCCTTCCTCACTGCTGGTGATGCTAAGCCTCCACGCTGCTGATGCCGACCCTCCATGTCGCTCATGTTGCCGTCGTATCCCCGTGGTCACCCTAACTTGGGAGACTGCACGTGTGTAGCCATTTCAGGTTTCTGTTGGAACTGCTGCAGCTTCCGTATAAGGGCTGAGGAAGCCAGGGCGTCTTACTGGCTCGTCACGGGAGCCGCAGCCCGCGTTTGGTTGTGCTGATTTAATGACAAAAATGTATCAGAAGCAAAATGAAACTCAACAAGTTCAATTCTGGTAATTTTAACCCCATTACAAAGGATGATTTTTCTTTTTTCATGTTTTGTATAAGATTTTTTCGATGATTTAATTTCTGCTGAATCATTTATGAGGCTTTTTTTTTATCTAGAGGTTTTTGTATCTTTTTTTAGAGGGAGGGGGTGTTTTTAGTTGATTAAAGGGTTGGAGAATATTCAGCTGTTCCTGAGTAAAGATTCGTGGATTATCCCGGAAACATTGTTGCCTGAATGTTCGCGGATTAATCTGAACTTTTTTTCCCCTTTTTTTCGAGTATTCCGCTTTTTAGATATTTATCATTAGTTGATTCCACTGCGGTAGTTAATCTCTCCTTTATTATTATCATTATTATCATTATTATTATTATTATTATTATTATTATTATTATTATTATTATGGTAGATCCCCGCCCTGAAGATTTTGTTGGTCAGCAAGAAATTAGCCTTTTCTAAGGCTTTGAAAAATATTATTTGTAGCTGGGAAAGGATGTTTGATCCACCGACCTCCTGTATACACACCTCCGCTCCCTTGTGTCAAGTATTGTGTGTCCTAAAACTAGAGCCTACCAGACCTTAGTCTTACGGGCTGGGAATTGCTTTGTCGGGCTTGGAGTCGTGTTAGCTATTAAGTTCCTTGTCAATCAGGGAGATGTTGTAGACTGATTGTCAGGATGATCTCTCCAACAGATGGAAGGGTCTGTCAACCACACAGGGAACATTATATACTGATTTATATTGTTTTCTTCAGTAATTAACAGGTTTCTGGTCGTTAGTTGTGAAAATGCGTTGTTGCTTGGTAGATCTGGTCAGTTTGCTGTTGATATTGATTTATCTGATTGAGGCAAAGTTTATGCTGGTGTAAGTTGGTACTTTGTGGATAGTTTGTGTGATGAGAGATGGTGTAGTGTGGAGAGACGTATCCACGGTCCAGGTCAGCACTTAGCAAGTCACAGGGAGGCTTGCGCTGAGGACAGGTCAACAGCGCAGATCAGTACATCCTGAAAGGGAAGTCAGCACTTGCTTATCACGGTCAGCAGCACCAGGTCGACTTGTGTTTAATACAGGTCAGCACTTGCGCAAACACACTGACCATGGGTGGTCAACGCTTCATTAGGTCGGATCAGTAAAAACTCTAGTCAGCACAACATGGGGCAGCGATCAGCAGAGCCTCCACATTACCGAAGTCAGCATTCATTTGCGACGGGATAACCCAGGTCAAAACTCTACGGAAGACTGATAAGCACTTTCAAAGATTTACACTCAGCACAGCTCAGCACCCCAGTAACGAGAATTCAGCATAGTTCAGTGTTTCTGGTTAATCAGTATTTGATACAGGAAAACAAACTTTGACGTAGAAACCTGTTTGAGTGAGGTTTATGGCAGTGGTCAGTGCTTGCCTCTCTTGGCAGTAATTCTAGGACAGCCTGACGCTGCTGCCGTTGGCAGACTGAATTAAGTAGCATATGACATCGCCTCGAGCTTACCCTAAGGCAACTGGCTACTGCCAGGTCAGGTTGATGCTGCAAACATGTGGCAACACAGCTTTGTCAGTGTTGTTACCAATTCATGGCAACTCTGACAGGCTTAACTGATTACTATTTGTGTGTTACGGGGAGAGAGTTTTGCACAAGTGTTGCCCCGTCTCTTAACCTTGTGTTTATGTACTGTACACACACACACACACACACACACACACACACTAGCTTATGCCAGGTACCCATTCTATCGACCCTCACCTAAGGGAGAACGAACAGCTGGGTGGACTGCCACGAAAAGAATCGAAACTGTGCGGGTTTGATCTCAGGCGGCCTGTGTACGCATGTCGGTCAGTAACGCAACCGCTGCACAACAGAAGTGGTGATACCCCCGTGAGAGTGCTGCATGACCAAACAGATGACACTGAATTATGGCATATTGCAAGACTGGACGGACGCTACAAAGCTTAGCAACTCCTACACACCGACGGTGGCAGTAGCAGTAGGGAACCAGAGCTTGGGAGATGATTATTCGTGACATTTCTCTGTAGAGACGTCTTTTGTACAGGTGACGCGAGGAGAAATATACAAACGGGGCCCAGGGGGATTATGGAAGTAGCTATTCGTGGGAACAGCGGTAAATTAGCCAATAAATTAAGGCAGGTCTGACAGCACAAGCTGTAAATAACGCTGAACGAGGGGCAGTTTCCGGTGTCAAGATAAATAAGTGACTTCTGGGAAAAACTGACCTGCAGTATCGCGTCATATTTTTACCTTGATTATAAGCGAAATATCGGAGCGTGCGAAGTAAATGACCACCAATATATTTTCGTTGCTTGTTTAACGAGGACGTAGACTGTGATATTATCGGCTGTTGATGCCACTTACTGTCATAATAAGTGCCAAATACACGTGTCCATTCTCGAAAATTGTACGATTTTATGCTTCTTTGGTACAACGATTTTTGGATGTGGTTGCAAGGACTCGCCACATTAGACATACTTTCTCAAAATTTTCACCTTACAAATCAATCGAATTCAGTATTCTTCTCATAGCTGCAAAATTATACAACGTAGAAGCATGTAAGAGAGAAAAGAGATTAGATTACTCTAAGCACATCACATTACAATAAATATAATAGCAATGGGATGACTGGCATCATCAGCAGCCCCTCGATGAGGTCTTCGTTCGGGAGTCTCTGACAGTGTCAAAGTCTCTCAAAAGCCACCAACGTGGTTTATATAATGGACAGAAGAATCACAGACAAACAGAACTGACAAAAAGCTATGAACTATGTCACATTTGACAACGCTCCTGAACCTACAGAGCAGCTGATCACCGTACGATGATTACTTGTTGGGCAGTGCGCACCCCTTACGCGCAGCGCAGGCACATGCAATATTGGTCTTTAGTCATTTACTTCGCTCGAAACCTGATAGGACATCCATCACCTTAATTATTTCATGCCATCCACAATTCATGCATGAACAGAAACAAAGCTGTTTTTATGAAGTATTGAAACATTGTGAAGACGGAAAACAGAACTTTTAAATCACAATTGTCAACCGCCAAGACAACCTGATTCATAAAACGTTGGTGATTTTTCTCTGTAATTTCGAATGGCGTGGCAAATGATCCATTATTCCCAGTCACTTAAGCAAGCACAATAAGGCAGTTAGCATTACATTAACTAAGCACTTACGGTACTGTCAGCCAGAGCAGGAAGATTAGACTTGCCCATCACACTCCACCAGCGTAAGCCCGTTGGCTTAACCACAGACAGCCAATCCCCGATCTCGAATTGAGCAACAAAACATCGAGGGTTCGAGTAGGATAGAGAGAAGGAAAACACCAGGGAATGGGGAGACTGAAGGAGAGAATAATGGGAATGATTGATGATAGCAGGATGCATAGTAAGGGTGTTGAAGTAGTGAATTTTGTGGGATTTTCGAGAGAGTGAAGATGCCAGAGAGGAAACGGAGAACTTGACAGACGTTAGGACCCATAGTATAGCTTTGGTAAAATGATTTATGCTTAGAATATGCCACCTAGCGGACGAGATGAAGAAATAAGAGAACATTGCTAGGGACCATGAAAAATGGCAGAGAGCTTAGGGTAAGTAGACGAACTGAATATCATTGTGATGGAGCAAGACTGGAAAATAATGATAATCATAAAAGAGAAATCTGGTGGATGCTTTTAACATGATTACCCATAAAGAATGGGGGTGGGGGGAGTTCCCAGGGAAGGAAGAAGATGGAGCAGGAAGAAAGTAATCCCGGTATTCCAAGAACGGTGAGGGGGAGGAGGGACAAGGACCACGTGATTCTGGGGCTGGAGAAAGCCACAGAAAAGAGGTAATTAAAGAGGAGCAGAAGTCTAGGGATTCTGGACCACTTGCATAATGCCATACAGGAGGCATTGTCTGTGGTCAGAGACAGGACACGACAGGGTAGTGTGTGGAGTAACGGATGGAAGACTAAGGAGATAAGAGATCTTTCACGACAGCAGCACAGCAACGAAAAAGCAAAATTTATATAAGATTGAATTATAAGGAGGAAGGCACAGTGCAACCCCAAGAGATAACAGAAAGGTGGATAATGTAAGTGAGGGAAGTTGTGCAGGAGGTTATCAGATGATGTTCTTTTGGGTTATCAGATGATGATCTTTTGGCTTGAAGAAAAAAAATCTTGCAATTGAAAAGGAGAGAGGAAGCCAGATACTGGGAGCATGTCGGAAACTTACCTGACGAAGTCGACTTGACAAATGCGAGCCAAAGGTAAACGAATAGGGATATACAGGGAAGACACTAGGTGAAGGCCACCGAGGGTTTCATATAATGTAGAGACGTGTGACAAAGAGATGCTTAGGCAGGCAAATAAACTTAAGAGGCAGGAGGAGTTCAAAGGAGATTTTGTCAGAAGCGACAGAACAAGAGAGAAAAAGGAAAAGGCAAAACATGAGAGGAATCAGATGAGACTAGAGAGAGGAACAGTACTCCCGCTTTTACCTCAGGGAGGCCTGGAGTGCTTAGCAGCACGTGCCGGAGGCTGAAGATTCTGTATACTAATGCAGGTGGGCTGGTGGCAAATGGAAAGGAGCTGGATATCCAATACCCTTTTAGGGAAAACAGCCCTGACAAGTGTTCGAGTGGTCTTACCTAATGTGCCCAGAGGGGTACACTATAGCAACGGGGGAGAGAAGATAAGGGAAAGATTGGCCCTCTTAATAAGGGGTCATTAGATTTCAGGAAATGTTAGTGGATGGGGCATTTATACGGTACACAGAGGGCCCAGTTAATGAAAAAGGAAGCTTATACTGGTGATGATGGTCTCTAACTCTCTAAGGAACTGCAGTGACCCAGAGCAGATGCACATCGTTCACACGGAAGGGACAATCAGGATGGTGAAGCACGCAGGGAGACACTTCCTCCTCGGAGATGGTAAAGTTTTGGTAATGAGAGACTTCGGTGACAGGGAAAT
Source organism: Panulirus argus (assembly GCA_038088735.1). NCBI lineage: Eukaryota > Metazoa > Arthropoda > Malacostraca > Decapoda > Palinuridae > Panulirus > Panulirus argus. The sequence goes on along the minus strand of JAYMFT010060612.1, from coordinate 2,693 downwards.
AGATTGGAATACTTAGATTCTAGTGGAGATCGAGAGTCATGGAGACTCAAGTTCCTTGAACGTGTACATGAGAATTTCCTGTGTGAATACGTCATGGGGCATACGGTGATCTCTGCTAAACCTGGTCTTAACACATAGCAGCATGAAAACAAATGTCAGATTTGATTCCCCATTTGGGTAAAGTGATCATGTTGTGCTTGATTTTGATTGGTTGAAGAATACACGAGAGGAGGATCAGAGAAGGGACAGGATCGTAAGAGAAGATATAATTGTGTTAGCCACAAGTTGTGTAAGAACATGAGTTGGGAAAGGGAGCTCTGCAGGTTCTGTGAAGCCTACACTGAAGGAGTCAGAACGTGGATGTCATTGATTGCAAATAGTGGAGGGAGATCGAAAAGGGGAGATAGACTGTTCAATAAAGAATGCTAAAAAGCGAAAGAGCTTTGAAAATGTGCTTAGAGGTGACACAGACGGAAGTGGCCATCCGGCATATGACAGATACGAGAGAGCAGGAAACGTTCATTGCAAGGTAATTAGGGAGGAACAGGAAGACTCTGAAAAGTGTAAAAAGGGAAAAGAAAAAGGCAACACAGAACTTTTTAATAAGATCATCTGTAATGAATTGTCGTTAAAAGTTTTTTCTAATTGGGCAAAGGGACTCGGAGGGAAGTATTATTTAGGAAGATGAGAAAGGATGTCAGGAGATGTATAGAAAGTGTAAAATAATGCTGCCTCAAGCTTAGGAGGATGGGTACAGTAATAGACAGAATGACGTGACCAGGCTATCAGAACAACTCGACCCACAGATGGCCAATACTCCTGATGAAGTCTTCTAATCCGTGCTGAAGTAATGTACGAAAGTTTATGCTAGTACACTCGAGTTATTGTTCAGTAGACAACTAGAGGAAGTTGTAGTTTCAAAGAAATTAGGAAACGCTAAATTTCATGTCTATAATCAAGAAAGGTTACCGGAAAACCGCGCTGAAATAGTGTCCAGTCTCACCAGCAAGTGAGGTCCATAAAACACTGGGAAAGATATTCTGACAGCAAATGGATGGCTGCTTGGAAAGGAGAATATCTTGGTATATGTAACTGACGTGCCCGATGGTGTCGACTCTTTATCTAAATATGTTTGCGAATGATGACAGGGTCAGGAGACAAGGTAGAGAATGACGACGATTGCGTCAGCTTACAGGGGAACCCGAACTGACTCAAGGTTACTCTGAGAAATGATAGAAGAAACTGAGTCCGTGTGACTGCAAGGTAGTGAGCATAGGATACTGAAAGAAAACCTTTTTGTACTTATTACCTGGTATGAAAGAGATATAGGGACGACGTTGAGCCTAACCAACCTGTCGCTAGAGCTGTACATCAGGAAAAATTGTGAGAAATAAACTGCCTGTGAGCATATATTAGAATCACATATTTGTATATTGAGAAAGATATGTTTGGTAAGCTTTTGATAACATATATATGGACTAGAACAGGATTATGACACTCACGCGTGGTCACCGCACCTCACGATCTGATTGAGAAAGTCCGGAGAGAAGTAGCCATAGTGGTACAAGAATTGATAGAGCAGAACTACATGTGAGGTCGATGGCTACAGATTTATGTACCTTGGAGGTGAGAAGAGAAATGGGTGACCTGATAACAACCTTCAGCTATCTAAATTAGTTGACTGATATCGACGGTGAACAGTTCTTCCTGAGAAACTGTATTCGAGCAACCTGAGTCTACGACAGAAAGCTGATAGAAAGGATGTAAAAAAATTGCTGTGGTTGTGTCAGTGTCGTGTATGTTTGGAGGAGACTGAACAGGGAGACAGTGAATGCCGGCAGCTTGCAGAGGGTTAAAAGGCTACTTGATGGTGTAGATAGTCCAAGAGATGGGGCCAGACGGAGGCTACCGACAGTGTGCGAGGGTAGGCGGAGACCAGCAAGATAAGGCACCATCGCTCGTCCAGACGACCCTACTAAAATCCGGCAAGATGGATGGTATCCACAGCGTTACGACGCCCGCCTTCTCTCTCGAGAATACCACTGGTCCAAGATGACTTTTTTTTTTCTTCTATCGGGGAAGAAAGTTTCCCCGTTATTCCGCTGCCTTTTTTTTTTTTTTCCCGCGTCAGCCAGAGCGTCGTCCCTCCCAGTCGCGGGACTCAGCCCCCAGCCACGCCAACTTTTGCATCAAGTGATCCAATTTGATGAGTTTTTTTCTGTGAATCTCTAATTAGCGTGTTGGAGTTTGTTGCCGTCTCTCTCTCTCTCTCTCTCTCTCTCTCTCTCTCGTAAGTAGCATGTGGTAGGCAGCCACCGAGCATGGAGGTACTGCCGTCACTGCCCACATGGGTATCGCGGGGTTTAGTGGCGGCTGGGCAAAGAGCCAACGCTTCAGTTGCTGTCAGTTTTCACTCCTTTGGCCCAGGTTGCTGTCTTATCTTTCTTTCTCTCCCACACTTGGGCTGCAGACATTAAGCCCACAGACGTCCTGTGTCTCCGCCTCACACGTGTAACACATGACAGGGTGTAAATCACACGACTCGTTCTTCGTAACGAGATTAAAAGGGTGAGCGCTGCGCCCTTGCCCCGCCTCTTGGCGAAATCTCGTTAAGTACTCTCTCTCTCTCTCTCTCTCTCTCTCTCTCTCTCTCTCTCTCTCTCTCTCGCTCTATCTATGTCTCACTTGTGATT
>JAYMFT010060601.1:0-14923 GCA_038088735.1 Panulirus argus | reverse complement strand
CATTTCCAGCGCCATCACACTCCTTTGAAAACAGCATTGCCACCGAAACCACAGCGTCCTATCCACATCCAGTCCCCACAGACCTTTCCATGGTTTACCCTTGACGCTTCACATGCCCTGGTTCCGTCCACTGACTGCACGTCGACCCCAGTATACCACATCGTTCCAATTCACTTTGTTCTGTGCACGCCATTCAATCTTTTTGCATGTTCAGGCCCCGATCGATCAAGAAGATTTTCACTCCATCCTTCCACCTCCTATTTGGTCTCCCGCTTCCCCTTGTTCCCTCCATTTCTGACACACATATCAGCTTTGTCTAATTTTCCTCACGCTTTCTCTCCATATGTTCAAACCATTTCAACACATCTCTTCTGCTTTTCCAGCTACAATCTTTTTCATTAAGACACATATATCTTACCTTTTCATTATTTACTCGATCAAACCACCTCACACCACATATTGTCCTCAAACATCTCTTTTCCAACAAATCCACACCCCACCGCACAACCTTATGTATAGTCCATGCCTCGCAACCATATGATATTGTCTGATATACTATTTCTTCGAACATACCCACTTTTGCTCTCTGAGATAACGTTCTCTCTTTCCACATATCCTTCATCGCTCCCAGAACGTTTGCCCGTTTTCCCATCCTATGACTCATTTCCGCTTCCATGGTTTCATTCGCTACCAAGTCTGCTCCCAGATATCTAGAAAAACTTCACTTCCTCCATTTTTTCTCCATTCAAACTTACCTCCCAATTAAGCTGTCCCTCTACCCTGCTGAACCCAAAAACCTTGCTTATTTCACATTAATCTTAACTTTCTCCATCCACACACTCTTCCACACAGTCAACAACTTCTGCAGTTTCTCACTCCAATCAGCCACCAGCGCTGTATCATCGACGAGCAACTACCGACTCACCGCCTGAGCCCTTTCACCCCCAAGAGACTGCATACTCGCCTCTCTCCAAAATTTTGCATTTACCTCTCTCACCACACCAAAAATACACAAACTAAACAATCATGGTGACATAACACATCCTTGCTGCAGACCGACTTTCACTGGGAACCGCTTACTCTCCTCTCTTCAAACTCATAGTAATGACTTATAGTCTTGATGAAAACTTCTCACGCAACACTCGTACCTATGAAGATTATAAAACTGGTAATAGAATTCGGTGAGGTAAGTATTTCGATTCTTTCTTTCATGTGAGATGAAAGAGATCCACGCAAAATCTGAGCCATGTTTTGCTATTATGAAGCCTCCCAAATTTATTTAGTAGACGAAAACAGCGAACATAAGTGCAACAAGAAAAGAAAAAAAACATTTTACTCAAGGATTAGAAAACTTAGTAAATACTTTTTTTCTTATCAGTTAAACACTAGCTCAAATGAATATAGAGTTTACTTGTCAGCTGCTTAGGAGGAGGAGGGCATGTGAGGACAATCTCAGCCGCGTCACACTGGAAATCGTGCAGATCTTGTCCTACGTTCTCCAATTGTTATGCTGGCCAACAAGCAGATGATTAAGAGTACAAAGATTTTCGGTGACTGGACAATTTTAATGAATGCCCTAACATTACTTTAAGAGGCGTTAATGCAATTACCCACTGTAAGAATATAATTGAAAAACAACGTATAAACGATTGGTCCAGGAATAAGATACGTATGCGGTTAGTCGTAGTGAGATATGAAAAGTCCCTTTCAAATATGCTGATAGACTTTAAAACGAAAACACCAGTTCAACTATTTCCTCTCTTTCTTAAGATGAATCCTTCACCGAATGTATGATATTACAAAGAGCTCTTGCATTACAGGTGCTGCAGATTGCACTTGCCTCTAGTGTCTCGGGGATGTAAGACAGTCTTCACTTGTGTTGAAAGCTGTCTCTGTGGCATTTATGATGTATACCAATTTTGCCGTAATTTTTGTATGCCACTGATAAACTAAAAACTCAGATATCGATGCTACCGCTGTAAACGTAAAATGTCATTGTTATATTCTTTATCAGAGACTTTTTTTTTCCAAAAAATGCAACTTCATCCGGGTTCTCCTGCTGAAGACGGGGTTTCTTTTACAAGCTGGACTCGGATTTACCCTTAGAAGACGCTATGACAGCAACAAATTCTTGCCATGTTGAGTCAAGGACGGCGGAATGGTATTGTTCAGTGGTATTATTCCTAACCACCATCATTTTTCCTCCCCATACCTACAATTTTGACGACGCTAAATTCCTATTGAACGTTAATTTATTTTCCCGGTAATATAGCAGACCATCAGTTAGTGATTTATTTCCTGCCAAATATATGAATAAATTATTGGCAAATGTGCATAAAGGGTTAGTCATCGTACATCTGGCATCTTCGCCGGCGTGTTTACAGACAGAAAATAGGGCCGCCTTTTAATAATATAGAAAATAATAGTATAATACCTACCCTGGAGGTAAGCAATTCCTGTTTTTCATCTTTTTTTTTTTTACTGGCAGTTGTGTATGGCGGTTAGTAGTATGATAACAGACAGAAGACACGATCACCCTTTTATAATAAATAAGATACTAGTGTGATGTTTTCCCACAAATAAATTACCTCAGTTACTTCTGGTAGATTCCTTCACTAGTCTACAAACAAAAGATAGAACCGCTTTTCTATAGTACAGGCATTTCAAAGCCCTGCTATATATCATAGGTCTTTAAGATGCAATATAGTCTAATAGAACACCGATACTTCAAATAACTAGAATATGTCAGTATTATGCTAGCTTTCCATACATAATGTGAAACTCATATCAAAGCACTCTCGTGCAATTCATATTATGATTCTTATCAGATGCCATTATGGATAGGTATACAAATAACGGCAAAAATCTGCTCCCCCTGCCTTCGCAATATCTGACGACTGACACTTAATCAATGAAACTTAAGATTTACAGTAGTTGATATACATGTTCAATAGTCCTTCACTGGAGATGATAAACAATCAATATCATTTTGAGACAAACATTGAGCTCTGGCTTGAAATATCATTACAATTTTACTCCATCAGATGGTCTTCAAATCTTTATCATGCTATGCAATTTACCAGAATCTAGACGATGATTCGCAAGACAGAAGTTTCTAATAGGGCTTTACGGTTAGATCATACATATTTCATGCACGTATACTTCGAACTAATGCATCGACAACTTGATTTCATTGATCATGTGTAATAACTGTGAGCCAGAAAAATAGCCATTCCTGAAACATTTGATCGAAATATATAATGAAAACTGCTTCATGTGGAGCTAATGATGCTTTGTTTTTGTCAAATCAGTATTGGTTTATCAATGAAATTGTGATCAAAAATCAAAAACTCAGTTCATTCTTAGACCAGGAACTGTCAAGTAGAAGAAACCTTGATGCTCAGAGGAAATTCCTGATTTTTCTTATATCAGCCATCTGATACCTTCAAAAATTAATCATTTCTTTTTAAGTTGTAGCACATGGACCCGATTTCGACTCTCATATAGGGGAAATCAGTCTATCTGTGGCGCCGGCAACTTGTCCGAGCTAAAGTAATCTCCTTTCAAAGTGGTGCATCTGGAGGAGCGGTCATTTGTCTTACAAGGTGAACTTAATAAAAGTGTCGCAGGGGCCAAGGCGGTTTTTAATAATGTCCACGACCGGTGACCAGAGGCACACCGGCGCTTCTATTACCGAGCTTCCGAGTGGGGATCCTGGAGAAGCAAGTTAGGCGAGGAGCAGTAGTGATGTGAAGAGTGAGAAACGAAGGAGTGGGTGAGGGAATGGTTGAGAGAAGGGATAAGTTAGGAAGCTAACAGAAAGAAATAGTCCTTCCTGATGTGTAGAAAAAGAAATGAAAAAGTATCATACTTAATGGAGGAATGGATTACGGAGAAGATGGACAAAAAATTGAGTAGGGCTGTGGGATGAAGGAGTTAAAAGTGAAACATAAGGATATGATGAAAGGAGGGAATAAATGAACGATAATGAATGCAATCAACAGACAAGCACATGAGATGTTTTAGTGCTTGCAGAGGATATATATGATTTAGCGTTTGAAGCACAGAATAAGCTGATTAGATATCACATGAATAGCTGAAACTGAGAATAAACGAATTAGTAGAAAGAACCAGTGAGTAAGTGGATAGCAAAACAGATGTGTAAGTGGTTGGCGGAAAAAGTGATTAAACGGGTAAGGAACAAAAGCTTAATTAGACGGCACAGGACATATGTCGGTAGTTGGGGGACGGATGAGCATGTGGGTCAGGAGAGATTCAACAAAGATGGTTGGATGAAAGGATTGATAAGAGTGTTAAGGAAACTCTTTGCTAACTGATGAAATAAAAAGCTCATATAAGTGGGTGGGAAAATGTCACGTGTGACAGTGCAAATCTAAATCAGCATGTACAAAAGAATTCAAACTGCAATAGACCACTGGATCCTTTCAAGGCTGTTTGTGACAGTGGAAGATATCAGAAACTCACAGATTAGTGTGGTAAAAGTTAGTACGTATACAGATTATTCAAGAAGAATATACTACAAATTGTCATTGCGACTTAAAGAGGCGAAAATGATTTAAGTTGTGGACTTGAAACGAAATATTTTTAAAGTCTGTTCTTAAATGTATCTATAGTACTGCTTTCAACCACTCTACTTGGCATATCGTTCCGTATGTTAATAATCCTGTTGAAGAATAATACTTCGCTTCATTCGAGGCAAACGTTTGCCCATGCGAGTGAAATCAGACGAATCAAGTCTTAAGTAACATTATAGATCAATATCATCAAAATCTTTAATACTTTTGAGTACTCATATCAGATCACCTCTTTACTTGCCCTTTCCTCAGCTAACCAGGTTCATATCGTCGAATCTCATTTCGTTCGATTTGTTTCTCAGCTCGGGAATTATCTTGGTGGCTCGATGCTGCACTGTCTCCATTCCGTCTATGTCTTTTATTAGGCAGGGTGACCAAAACTGAACACAGTATTCAAAATGGGGAGGAACCAATGAATTGTTAAGAGCAAGGATGATTTCCTTACTCGTATATTTAGATTCGGAGGCCCTACTTCTGAATCGAAGAATATTTTCGTTCTTATCACTGCTTTTGTGCACTGCCTACTTGGTTGCACATAACCTGAGACTATTACGCTTAAGTTTTTTCCAATTTTACCTTTTGCAGTTCAGTGGAATTCAAAATGTAGCTTGCCTTTTCGTTTTTGCTACCGATATGCAAAACCTTGCACTTATCGATATTAGAATCTATTTGCCACCTATGAGCCCAGTCCATCACTTTATCTACGTCAGTTCGGAACTGCATATGTTCAAAGTCATCCGTAGATTTAATTTCCAGCTTTGTAAATCAGCAAATTTTGATATTTTGTTATACGGTCCATTATCACTATCATTAATACATATGAGATCATTAACTTTTCCCAAGACTAATCCTTGTGGTACCCCACTTGTTACGTCTAACCATTATGAGGCTTCGCCATTAATCACAACTCTTTGTTTGCGGCCGATCAACCAATTTCCTGTCCACTGAAGTACAACCCCATCAGTGTCATATGACTTGATTTTTTGCTGATACCCTTTGATGCTGATTCTTTTCGAATGTTTTTTTGAAAATATAGATAGATAGCAGCAGCTGCTTTACTTTCGCCATGCATGTCGACTGTATCATAAAAGAAATCGAGCAATTTCGTCAAAAACCATGCTATAAATTATTTAGTAAGTGGAGGTCCTCTAAATGGTTTGCAGTTCTATCTTGAATGATGGTTTTCATAGGTTTTCCAATTGTAGACGGTAAGCTCATCGGGAGTGACTTATTACCTTATTTAAATACTGATGTTACAGGGGCAAACATATGTCCATTTGCCTGGAACTTCTCCCGTAACAAGTGCTTATTGAATGCGCAGTCATGGGCTTAACTATCACATTTTTTGGCCTCTTTCATAGTCTTCAGATAAAACTTATCAGGGAATGCCATTTTTTTTTTTATTTTCATTTAATTCATTACTGATAATACAATAGTATAACATATCGGTATACTAATGATCTCAGGAGAGAAAAGCGAACACTCCATCCACGAACAAAGATGGGACAAAGAGCGATCAATAGATTAGGGTCCAGTCATGTACGTGTGTGAGTGCATATGATTGTGAGATGTAAAAGAATATTGGGCAGGAGGTCAATAAGAAATGAGAGTTTGGAATCACAAGTATCAGTGTCACATGTACGGCGTGTGAAAGAGTAGGAAGAGAGGAGTGAGTGGTGCCACGTGAAGCATGATCTGCGGCGGGGGTGTATGATTTCCTTATGCCTGCTTGATTTCTTTATGGATGGGAAGGTGTGAGAGGGCGTAGGGGGTGGGTTAGACCTGGGCAGGTGGGTGCCATATGGGTACGAAACAGAAATTTATTTTGTTTTATTTTAGCTAGGTGGTTGATAATTGGATGGGCTTTAAAGTTGCCTAGGGACGAAATTAAGATCCTATCATTAGCAATTGGTCGGGGCTCACTATGTTATATGTGACTTAGTCACTATGTATAGGAAACGATATCACACTGTTCTGACCCACAATGACCTTTGTAAGCTGAGAGTGATTTATGGTGGTGGTGGTGGTGGTGGTGGTGGTGGTGTAGGTGGGGGGGAGGGGGGGGGGGAAGTTGGCCTGGCGAGCTAAGTGGATCCAAGCTGATTAGTTTAGTATTTTCAATTTTTTTTTACATAATTCCCCGATAATGATTTGGTTGATGATAGGATGGGCTTTAAAGTTACCCGGGGACAGATTGAAATTCTTAGTATTAACAATGATGATCGCCTCGATAGCAATGCGAGTACAGTAATCTCCAGAAGGATAAAGGATGACTGGGTTATCGAGATCTGAAATAACTGTCTGCTACTCAGGCCATACCAGGAGGCCCTTGAATGCTTAAAGGTCAGCTACGATAGCCACTACACCTCTGGCGTCCAGTTATCAAGTCTGTTCTTAAACACATCCCTAGTTCTGCTTTCACCCATTCTGATTGGGAAATCATTCTATATGTAAACGATCCTGATGAGCACATATTACTTCCCTTCATTCGAGGCAAAACGTTTTCCCACGAGACTGCATCCATTACTACGAGTGAAGTCAATTATCTATCCTCAGGCAACTTGTCTGATCGAGATCATCGAAGCCTTTGATGATTCTGAATACTTGTCCTTTCTAACCATCTCTTTTCTGAGTTGAATAAATTTAGGTCGTTGGCTCCCATGAGATTTGTTTCCCAGTCCGGCAGTCATCTTAGCAGCTCGCCTGTGTACGTACTCTCCCAATTCTCTCTGTCACTTTTAAGTCGGGTGACCCAAATTGAACACAGGACTTAAGGTGGAAGCGCACTAATCAACTGTACAGAGTGAGAGCAAATTCACTGGAGTAAAATCAAAGCCCTACCAACTAATTCAAGAATATTTCTTTGCTGTTTACCATCGCTTCTGTGCATTGCTCACCAAAAGCCATTCTGCAGCTTGCCCTCTCGTTTTCATTACCCGTGTGTAAGCCTTAATGTTATCAAAACCCATTCGTCACGTGTGAGCCCAGAGCATCAGTTATTTCTTATCAAATCTTATTTTCCAGCTTACTGTAGTCTGCGAATTTCGATATATCTAATTTTCAGTATCATTAATGTTTATGAGAAAGAGAGAGAGGCCCAGGGCTGATCCTTATGACACTAAAATTGTTTAGTCTATCCCTCCTGAGGCTTGATCATTGCTTATTATTCCTTTTTTTTACGGCCAGGCAACCAATTTTCTAACTAACGAATTACATCCCCATCTATACCGTGTGACTTAACTTTGATAGTAACCTTTGATGCAAAATTTTATCTTTATGCTTTTTGAAAATCTCAGCTTCTAACATGGCTGTAAAACTCCTCAGGGCTTCTTTTGCTATTTCAGCAATACACGCTTCATTGATGTTTACATTCATGCATAAGTTCTTAGTTTCTCTACAGAAATTTATGTAGTTTACGCATTATCATGTTGGCTGTTGGTGTCTTAGAGTTTCTAATGTACTACTTTCGTAGGCAACAGACAGTCTACATTGCATCTTTTTATCATTTTGGCTTCGTCTTCAAGAAAGACCGTCTTCTACACATTGAAAGCAGTCTCAAGAATAATCTATCTTTGATCATTTGCACAATTTCTTTCTCCATGTTTGGTATATGAAAAGAAAATTATTTGGAGCCAAAACTAAATCTAATATATTCCTCTCGAGTAGGTTTGTCGAGTAACTGTACTACGGCACTATGAAGCAAATTCAGGAAGAGTCCACGCTCGGTGCTATTGGAAAGGCATTCCTCGCTACTTAGATACTTGTATGTTAGAATCCCCCACCGTGATCGAATCGTGTTCATTAAAACTTTCTTCCAAATGAGCATAAAGTCTTTCGTCTACCTTTGGTGTCGCTGCAGGGGGTCTGTACACTAGTCAGTCCTCCTGTCATTTTCTCCCAAACTTTATTTTTAAAATCTGCCAAAATGAAGTCGATACTCTCAACTGCTACAACCTTTATCAGCACACGATTAAGAGCAAGACACAACCGCCTACTTTCTTTCCCCTGTCCCTGTAGATAACATCCACCCACCCAGAGAACGGGTTGTCACAAGACAGGGGCCCGGGCTGGGCTAGGATCTGGCGAGTCATAAGGAACGATAAGATAATACCTGTGGACGACTGATTGAGGTTCTGGGTCGAGCGCCAGGATCTACTGACCTCCTACGTATATTCTTCGGTTGCTGTTTTCCTTTCCCTGCCTCTAGAGCTCTCCCTCACCACACTCACAAGAATCCATCAATAAACTCTTCCCAAATTCTCCATCTCCTGCAAGCTCGTCTCTGTTGTCAACAGTACCTCTAACCACCTGGACCTGGACCTAACCCGGACCAATAGGAAAGCATTACGTTGTTCAGCAATGTAGAACCTCGGGTTAACCCTACCAACACTTACGGTATATTGTGATGGGCGAGAAGTTTACTTCTGATGTAATGAAATACAAAACTACTGAATATAAGAACCGATTATTGATTATCATAGAATGTATACGATACATGTTTGTTTTACAATTGGATTTCCATCAAAAATACACGAAATAATTAGAGTCTACTCATTCCACATCAATGAAAAATGCGTCCCAGAAATTCTAGAGCCTAGAGTACAGGTATGTATGAACCGTCAGACCGCCAGGAATTATGTATCTTGCAACGATATTTCTCTTTTCATAAGAAATTTATTTCAAATATGAAAACTCAGTGCAATACACATAAACAAATTAACACCCAGTGTGTTGTAAGCATTTCTTGTTTTAAGCACTGAGAAAATATGCAAATGCTGCGTATACAAATTCACTGAATTAGTTAGTTATAACTGCAGTCTTTCAATAGTTTTTAAGATTTTTGAGCTAAACTTTAGAATTTTAAGAAAATATTAGATAATTATTTTCTATAAATCATGCCTCTATATTTCATGGTACTGAACACACATAGAAATATGATAACTTTTCCTCTCTGCATAAGCTTTTATTCTATTGAAGCACAAGAATTGAGTTGTAAAGAATATTAGGTGTTACAGGACTCCACTAGCTTGAGGCTGAAACGTAAATGAAAAGTCACCATCATATGAAGAAAGAGAATGAAGTCTCGTCAAAGAGCGTCTCGCTTTATTGGAGTCCATCCTTTCCCTGCCACTGAGTGTAGTGCAGCCTTGAAGCCTGAGGAGCCCCTGAGGCTCTAGAATGATTCTTAATACTTGAAGAAGGTGTTAAAGATCTTAACTGTCGTTGGACGAAGGTTGACAATGAAGGCCTTGTTAATGATACAATCGTTAAGACCTCGAGTCTAGATAACAAACCAATAAACCAACACTATTACCACACTATATAACAGTGTGTGTGTACTGTCTTAAGAGTTATCTTGAACACCTGAGGAAGGTGTTTGAGTTGTTCCATTTGTTGGTTATAACGAAGCTGACGTACTGGATGCCCCTGACAGTCAGTGGGTCTAACGTCCAAATAACCAACCACCAACAGAGTTACCATTATCATGTACCACATTATGTAGCGAGACCGGGTATGACCTTAGTATTATCTTGAACACCTGAAGGTGTGGATCTTATCCTCGACTGGAGCACCTGGATTGAGCCCTAAGACCTATTACCCTCCTTTCTTGTCTTCCCTTCTTCTGTTTCCTTCTACCTATCTGCACTCCCGAAAACCCTCCAACAAACACCTCCAGAATTCATTTCATCCTAAAAACACTCTATATCCAGCTACTGGACCTGGATGATCATTTTATGTTTAACTTCTGGTTCACATTCTGGCTTCATGACCTTTAGCTGATAGCCCTTAAATGCAACAACAAATGTACATCCTGTTATACAACTGATGTTGCTGTGAGTGTCTGACGTATGGTGTGGATTGAGGCTTGATGACCTTAGCTGTTGATGGCCATTTAAGTCGGGCGTGTTATTATGTTGCAAATTCTTAATCTGTATTATATGCCTTATGTTACAGAATCTGGTTTAATGACCTTTACCTGTTAAACCAGTACATTCAACAATTTACATATAAACTGTGTTCCAGACCCGTATGATAAGGGCCCGTGCCAGGCAAGGATCTGATGAAATTCTGAACAAGAAATTACCTGTTAAGCAATATTTAAGAATGGGTTGTACAGAGGCGCTAGCCCGTATCAAGCATAAACTTGGAAAATATAACAACAAATAACTTTTAGGCGGAGACCTAGCAAATCTAACAACGGCAACAAATTACTGCTACGACACCTGGCGACCATAACAATTATACAGTGAATAGGCTTTCTGAGAGCGGGCTGTCGTAAGACAAGGTTCCGTGTTCGTTCATGTATGTTCTGTGGAAATCCAATTGGGAAACACTCGTGTATCATGTTTATTCTATGGTAATCAATATATTCTTTTCTTTCATACTTGTCCGCCGTTTCCCGTCTTCGCGAGATAGCGCATATCTGGTTTAATCCACTGACATTATGTCGACACCTGCATACCACATCGTTCCAGTTCACTCTAACCCATGCACGCCTTTTACCCTCATGCTTGTTTAGGACCTGGTGATTCAAAATCTTTTTCACTCATCCTTTCAACTCCAGTTTGGTCTTCCCCTTCCTCTTGTCGTCTCCACTTCTGGCACATATATCCTCTTTTTCAATCTCTCCTCACTCATGCTCTCCATAAGCCGAAACCATTCCAATACACCCACCTCAGATCTCTCAACTGCACTCTTTTTATTACCACACCTCTCTCTCACCCTTTCATTATTTACTCAATCAAACCACTTCACACCCTATACTGTCCTCAAACATTTCATTATAAACACCTCCTCCTCTGCACAGCCTTATGTATAGCTCATGTCTCGTGTCCAAGCAACATTTCTGAGACTACCGTACCTTTAAACACATCTATTTTCGCCCTCCCAGATAAAGACCTCTCTGTCCACAATTTTTTCAGTTCTCCCAGGACCTTTGCCCCCTCATCCAACCTATAACTCAATTTTACTTCCATAGTTCAATTCGTTGCCATTTCCACGCCCAGGTATCTAAAACACTTCACTTTTTCCCACTTATCTCAAGTCAAATTCACACCTCAACTATCCTGTTTCTCTGCCCTGCTAAACCTAATAACCTTACTTTTCTTCATATTTACTTTCAAGATTCTCCTTTCCCAAACTCTCTAAGACTCAGTCAAATTCCTCCTACCACACTCTTCCAAACTCAGTCAACAGCTTCTGCAGTTTCTCACTCGAAACAGCCACCGGTGCAGTGTCATCAGCAAACCACGACTGACTCACTTCCCATGCCCTCATACCCACTACAGACTGCATACTCGCCTCTCCCTACAAGACCCTTGCATTTGCCTCCCTCATCACCCTAACCATAAACAAATTAAAGTCATGATTACATCATACACCCCTGCCTCAGACCATCCTTCCCCTGGAACCACTCACTTTCCTCTCCTCCTACTCGTACACATGCCTTAAACTCTTGATGAAAACTTCTCACCGCTTCCGGAAGCTTACCTCCAACACCTTACATCTGCAAGAACTTCCACACGGCATCTCAATCATCCCTATCATATGCTTTCTTCATATACACAAATTTCATATAAAATACTTATTTTTCAGTAAGTATTTCTCACAATCATTCCTCAAAGGACACACCTGATCCACACACCGTTTATCATTCCTGAAACCACGCTGTCCTCCCCAGTCTGATGCTCTGTACATGCCTTCTTCCTTCTAATCATTACTCTCCCATACAGTTTACCAGGCAAACTCAACATACTTAAGCCTTTGGGGTTTGAAGACTCACCTTTATCCCCTTTGCCTTTATACAGTGATACTATAAGCATATACCGCAAATCCTCTGGCAACTTACCACAATCCACATATAAGTGGAAAACCCTAAATAACCAATCAATAACACAGTCATCCCCTTTCTCAAGAAATTCGACTGCAGTGCCATCCATTCCAACCGCCTTGCAACATTTCATCTTATGCAAGGCTTCACCACCTCTTCTCCCTTCATCAAACTACTCTTCATGACTCTATCACTTCGCATACCATCCCGACCCAAATACCCTACATCTGCCACCAGATCATATAACACACTCAACAATCCTTTAGAATACTCATTCCATCTCCATAACTGGTTCTAAGGTTAAGTAATTCCGCAATTATTCCATATATTAACGGCTCGCCCGTCACAACATACTGTAAGTGTAGAAAATTGGAGAGGAATGAATCTAGAACCATACATGATTAAGAGATGTACTATGTACATCTAGATAATCTCATTATGTTTTTTCTAACTGGAAGAAACTATTCCAGTTCGGTAATAATTCCTGTAAAGTAACATACTGAACACGCCTTATGATGAACGTACGGGAAGTAAGAGCCATAGCAAAGGTAATGTCTCTCTTGATGATAAAGACAAGTAGGATTTTATAAGGACATGGTGTAGGTTTTACTTTTGGATGACCAGAGAAGAATATATCTTATGATTCATAATCGTATATGTTTCTAACGCTTTTTTATTTTTCAGTACCTAACAAACTTTGAGGATTCTGACTTAAAGACCGTAAAACTACGACTAATATGCAACACAATACATATTTACTATAAACAAATCATCTATCACAACAACCGTTATGTTTGTACCAGATTCTTAAGTCATCAGTAATATTATTAAGTACATACTATAATTTTTTGCCTTACCTAGATGCATATACATGTTTTGAATATTTTCTATATCTTTATGAATTAAAAGTTTAAGGTATCCTTCAAAAAAAATATGGAAAAATTCCCTAGGATGTTTACGTTATGATTATCTATCTATCTATCTAATTATCTATCTTCCATCTACCTATCTATCTACACCTTTGACGCCCGTTCCCACCCGGAACTCCCATCAAGGGGTGAACACAGGAAAAGAGTCTCCACTTGTCCCTGTCCTTACATGCCTCCCTCGCATACACCATTCCGCGCATTCTTCCGCCATTTCTCTCCCTCCAGTATTCCTCCACTCTATTTCCCCATGTCACAGGTGGTCTCCCTCTCACACGAGGCCCTTTAATCGAACTATCATGCACCTCTCCTTGTTAACTCCCCGTCTTGCATTCTTTCCATATGACCAAACCACCTCAGTATATTACGATTCACCCACTCAACCACTCCACATTTCATTCCCTTTGCATTCTCTGTTATACCACATCTCTCATTCACTCCCTCATTTCTTTCCTCATTTTATTTAGCCATGCACATGGTCCTCTCAAATACCTCATTTCCATAGACTGGATTCTTGACCTCTGTGACTCATTCCATGTCCATGTGTCGGCCGCATAGGTCAGGTCCGGAAGGACCAAGTTGTCCCTTAATCCTTTCTTCACTCCCATACCTACCCTTCATTATTCTTTTAAGGGACCCAGTGACCCCTCTGTCCTGTAATGCTCACTCCCTTATCTCTCTTATATCACCAAACGTACCTAAGACAGCTCCTAAATACTTCAGTTCTATCACTTCTTCCAGTCTTTCTCCCTCATTTCTATAACCCAGTTTAGAACACTATCTTCTCTCACTATAAAGGGCTGTGCAGATATCTGTGCTTACACTCTGTTTCCTTCCAAACGCCATGACTTGACTCTTGCTCGCGTTTACCTTCAATCACCTATGCTTACACACATCATAAAACACACTTACAACCTTCTGCAACTCCTCTTCACCCTCAGCAAACAACAGGCATGCCTTGCCACTAGCCACCATACCTCACCGCCACATTGCATCTCTGCACCCACTTCCCTAGCCACCATACCTCACCGCCACATTGCATCTCTGCACCCATTTCCCTAGTTTTGCTTTCACCTCTATTATCACTCCAACCAGAGAGAGAGAGAGAGAGAGAGAAAGAGAGATAGATAGATAGATAGATAGATAGATAGATAGATAGATAGATAGATAGATAGATAGGTAGATAGATAGAGAGATACAAAGATATTTAATCAAAAGATAAGAAAATAGACGTTTGAAATGTTGCAAATCAAACATACTTTTCTCATAAGGAAAATTAAATCTGATGACCATTATAGCAGTAGCGCAATTTACATAAAGCTGAAAATTCTAAAAAATTTTCTATTTATAAATGAAGGTAATTTTATCGTTCCAAAGTGTTGTTAATTCCAAGAAATGAGTTAACAAGCACCTAAAATACATTTTCAACAGCAATTTATAAAGAGGATTGTACATTTGGCCTTAGAAGATGACGTCTTTGCTGAATCTTAATTATTATTTGCTCATGAAAATTTCATTTAGAATCCTTCACGTTAGCAAACGATGATTGATCCTTCGTCCTTTGATAAAAT
>JAYMFT010060590.1:0-14924 GCA_038088735.1 Panulirus argus | reverse complement strand
AAAATGGGTATGTTTGAAGGAATAGTAGTTCCAACAATATTATATGGTTGCGAGGCATGGGCTATAGATAGAATTGTTAGGAGCAGTGTTACAGATAGATTGAGTGTAAGTGGAAAGGATAGGGATGAACTGCTGTCTTTATGTGTTCCTTACAAATTTTGTATTACATATACTTTTCTCAGGCATGAATTATTCATGCTTGTGCATGTTTTAATGCAAATGTTTGACAGAAGACCTTTTAGCCACATTACATCTCAAGTGTTCAATAAAAATACATATCAGGTTCTCAAGCACTTGACAGACCACATTGCCTCACAGATATTGTGAGCATTGTCAGCCCAAGGATTGGCTGATTTGGTATCTGTTTTCTTTCATTCTTCTGGTAGACTGGAACTCTTTACCCTTTCATGCTTTTCCCTAACTCTTACACTTTTCTTCCTTTTAAGGTATTTGTCTTTAATCTTGTGAATAATGAGTGAAATTTTCATCTTTTATTTCCCACCAGGCCCAGCCCAGTGATACGAGTTCTTATTCTTGATGGGTTGTCAGTATGACAGAAAAATGAATGAGGGACACAGAAGAGAAGAGGAGTTTTGGTCAGTTATTTTGAAACAACCATGTTCTTGGTGAATGTTAGGGAATGCCTAAGAAAATTAAATGGAGAAAATTGTGGAAGTTGTAGTTAGAAGAGGTAAATAGCATTTATCAAGAGCTCTTTAGTGTGAAGTTGAGTAATTTTTGGATGGAGTGTAAGTTTTGGATGGAGAATAAGCTATGATTGGAGAACAAGTTTTAGATGGAGAATAAGTTTTGAATGAAGAATAACTTTTGAATGGAGAATAAATTTTGGTTGGAAAGCAAGTTTAGGATTGAGAATAAGTTCTGGATGGAGAACAAGTTTTGAGTGGAGAATAAGTTTTGAATGAAGAATAGGTTTTGAATGAAGAATAAGGTTTGGATGGAGAACAAGTTTTGGATTAAGAATGTTTTTGATGGAGAATAAGTGATTTTGGGATATCATTGTAAATGAAGCAGGAGAAATTTGTGGGTTGAGAAAGAAAATTGTGAGAAAGAGGGAAACAGCTTGGTTGGATAGGATATAGAGATTTGTTATAAGAAAAATAGTGACATCAGATAATAATGGAATGCATAGATGCAAATGAGAAAGTGAGGAAAAACAGAAAGAATGTGATAAACCAAAACAGAAAGCAAAGAGGGTACATGATAACAGTGGAACAAGAGTAAAGTATAATGAGCATGAAGTGATGTGTTGGAGAAATATCAAGAAGTTGTTTACCGAGGGAAGACTAGAGACATAGGTGGTAGATTGCTGTCTGAGGCACGTGATATCTATAGGAGGAGATAGAAGGACGATTTTGAAGAGCTGGTGAATGTTAGTGTTGCTTGAATGCTTGGACTGGCACATCCAAAATCTGGACATTAGAAATCCAGAAACTTCAGATCTAGAAAAAGTTGTTGGAATTTCTTATGATTGTTCAGTGCACTAAAAAAAGCAGTATTCATGTTGCAAGCATTTGAGCTTTTTGATGTACCAGTTTTACCAAACTTGATTTTCAAGAGAAGGGGGAGATTGAAAGGTCAGAGTAAGGGTTAGAATGCTTTTGTTTTACACACCTGAGGCAATGGAAACAATGAATATGCTTAGTATGGATATGATAGGAGAGATGTTGCTGGGGTATTAGTTTCCTTAGTGTGGAAAGTTAGATGTGTCATGAAATGACAATTGAGAGAATTCAAAAGATTACATGCAGCAGAGTAAGAGATGAGCCAGATAGATTTTTACAGTGGTTTGAGTGTTAGATATTTAGTAGACGATTGATGTTGAGAAACTGCTACAAAAGCAAGAGAGCATATATGAACTTACTGACCTGGAAGATGCATATTGTAGAGTTTACAAGAAAGATTTGAGGAATCTGTTAGGGTGTATAAAGAGGTTAGGGAGAGGAAAGCTGATGGATTTTTGTTTTTGCTTTTGAATATGACTTTTATATAAAGATAAGTAGAGGAATGATTGATAGGTTGAAATTAGGATAAAGTAGGGATGTGTAATGTTTCCATTGTTGTTCATTATTCATTGAAATTGAGGCACAAGGGAGGTCATGAATGAAAATTTAAGTTAAGAAATAAAAGTGATGTATCAAATGTTTCTTGCAGATGATGAGGTTCTAATGGTTGAAACTGCAGATGACCCCCAAAATTTGTGTGGGAATTCTGAAGGATGTGTAGGAAGAGAAAGCTGAAAGTGAATTCACAGTTAACTGGCTGTATTTTAAGGAAGAGATCCAGTGTGAGAAATTTGAGAGGATTAGGTATTTTAGATATTGTAGGAATAATTTTCGGTGATGATATTGGAATGGATGCTAAAATACTGGAAGTTTTTGGAAGGTAGCTTCAGTTACAAGGAAAATCAACAGGTAATAGTCATTTGCAAGGGTAATAACCAGTTTCCATAAAATGGGCATTTTTATATGCACATGAGTGACTGTGTAAATGGGAATAGAGTTGAAAATAGTAGATAGATAGATTTACAGACAGAAGATTGTGGTTTTATAGATGTGGAGGAGCTTAGTGAAAGGATAACCACTGAGGTCAGGAGGTGCTGCTACTGCACTAGAGAGTTCAACAGTTGGGAAAAGTTAGAATTCAGTGCCTCTAGTACTCTAGAGGCTTTGTCTCATCCTGCCATTCCTTGCTAACCTCAATAATACACCCTTTGAAGTGGAACTGAAGAGAGAGGCATTGCCGAACTCCATTAGGGTAGTAGTTTCTGAAAGCAAACACATGAGGTGTACTGAAATTTTAGTTTTTCAGACAATCTGACAGCCCCACTGCCTCTGGGAAGTGCTGAGCTGGAGTTGCCCTCTGCCAGTGGCCTGTCAAGGGTGAGGCAGTAAGGCTAAGAAGTGGCACTGGAGTCCACCAGTCAAGCCGGGAAATAAAGAGGATAAACGGTTGAGGGTGATGGCTGTGAATGTTAATGGGATGACGAACATCAATAAATGGAGTGAGCATGTGGAGAAATTTAAAAGTTATAGTTTGGATGTGCTAGGGATTGGGGAAACCCATTTCCTTGGGCAGGGTGTGTGGAGTGAAAATGAAGTTGATGAATGCAAATTGTGGAAGGGTGTGGAAGGAATATATGCAAATTATTAGGGAGGAGGGAAAGAAGGACGTGCAACTGTGCTAGCACCGAGAGTGTGGGAGAATGCTACAGATCATGGATGGAATGGGTCAAGAATAGTATGGGTGTAAGGAAAGATTGGAATTGTGAAATATGCTTGTTTATATGTATATGTGCCTGTGAATATGAAGGCTGTGCAAGTTAAGAATGAAATGAAGCATTTCTGGAGAAATTTGAATGATTGTATAAATGGAGTTGAGAAGGAGAGAAAAGTGTTTATAATATGTGATATGAATGTAAAGTTGGAATGTGATAGAATTAGCAAGATAGATGGTAAATGGGGAGTGCCTGTAGTAAAAGAGAATGGAAGTTATCTTGTGGATGTCTGTGTTAAGAGGGGTTTATTTCTTGCAAACACCTTTTTTTCAGCACAAGGTGATTTACAGATATTTGTGGATGAGAAATGATGGAAGAGGAGAACAAAAGGTTTGATTGACTTGTGGCAGTGGAAGAAAGTTTTAGAAAGGTTGTGCTGAATGCTGGAGTTCTGAGAGGATTCTTTGGAGGCTCTTGCCATTTTGTAGTTTTTGTGTGGATGAGGATCAGGGAGAAGTGAAGGTATGATGTAAGGAAGAATGGAGAGGTGAAAGTGTTGGCAATTGAGAAAATTAATCAGAAAGAATGCAAGAAGGTGTATGAAGCTAGGGTTTTAGAAAGTTTAAGTGAAAGTGCAGTAAATGTAGAGATGCAGTCATGTGTGAATGAGGTGTTTAAAATGTTTAGAGAGACTGTTAAAGGTTGTTGAATTAGTAGTTGGATAAAAGGTTGTGAGGTCTAAGAATGATTTATTAATGCATGTTGAGTGAATGAGATTAGAAATGCTGTTGAAGACAAGAAAAAGGTGTATGGTAGATTGCTTGAAGGGAATGTACCTCAGGAAATTCAGCAAGGGAGGAGGGATGTGTAAGTGGAATGTTAAGAAGCTAGTAGAGGAAAGCAAAGAAAGAGTAAGTGAAGATTATGGAGTCGAGTGAAAAGTTTAGGGAAAATAAGAAATAATATTGGAAGGAGGTGATAAATGAAAGATGTGGATGTAAGAGTGGAAATGTAAATGTGAGAAGTAAGGAAGGGGATTTCCTAAATCAAAAGGAGGAAGTGAAAGGAAGATGGAAAGATTATTTTGAAGAATTGATGATTGTGGGAGAAGGTGAGGCAGCAGTTGTTACATGCATGAGTATGGAGGATGGAAGGAAAACGATACAAGTGCAGGGGCTTTCAGTAAGAAGGGAAATAGAATGGGTGATAGTGAAGTTGAAGGTAAGAAAGGCACCTGGAGTGGTTGGGATTACAGCAGAAATGTTGAAGTATGGAGGAAACATTTTGGAATAGAAAATTCACTTGATATATGATTTAGCATGGAAGGAGAAGGTTGTGCTTAGGAATTGGATGAAAGTTATTGTTCCTTAATTCAAATGAAAAGGTGCTGTGGATGTATGTAGCAGTTATAGGGAATAAGTCTGCTAAGTATACCAGGAAAAGTATATGCAAGAGTGTCAATTGATAGTGTAATAAGTGAGGAGCAAGGAGGTTTTAGGAAAGGTAGAGAATGTGTGGATTAGATTTTTGTGGTGAGAATAACTGTGGAAAAGTATCGAGCAAAAGGTAAGAATCTATATGCAACTTTTATGAATATGGAGATAGCGTATGACATAGTTGAATGGAATACTTTGTGGGATTTATTAAGGATATTTTGGGTAAGGGGTACAACCATTGGATGGTGCAAAAATCTTCTTTAGAGGAGTAAATTCATATGTAAGAATGGGTCGAGAGTAGACTGAAAGTTTCAGTATACATGTAGGTGTTAGGCAGGGCTGTATGATGGCTTTTTAACATACATATGGGTGGAGTGGTAAGATAGATGAAACCAAAACTAGGGAAAGGGATGCAGAGTTGGAGTATGGTGGTGAGGTATGGTGGGTGGTGACAAGCCTGCTTCTGGATGATACTGTGTTGTTTGCTGAGAGTGAGGAATTGCTGAAGGTTGTAAGTGTGTTTTATGATGTGTGTGTAAGCATAGGCAATTGAAAGTAAATGTGAATAAAAGCAAGATAACGGTGTTTGAGAGGAAACAGTGTGAGAGTAAATATTTTACAAAGATCTGTAGAATGAGAGAAAAAAGTATACTAAACTCTCTTACAGATATGGGGGAGAAAGCCTGGAAGAGATGACATGATTTAAGTATTTAGGAGCTGTTGTGGATAAGTCTGGTGATATGGAATGAGTGATAAAGGAGAGAGCACTACAGGATATAAGAGTTAATGGGTTGCTGAAGAAATAATGAAGGGTAGAGGTGTAAGTATGGCAATGAAAAAGGGTCAAGGAACAACATAGTCCTCCCAACCCTGGCCTCTGCAGCCAGAACATGGACAGAGTGTGTCACAGAGGCTGTGGAAAAGGGCTATTTGAGAGGAGCGTTTGGTATGACTAGATGGAACGAAAAAAAATGGGGGGTTTATGTGAGATTTATGTGAAGGGAGTGAATTGTGGAATGGTAAAGTGGATGAAACATAATACTTTGAGGTGGTTTTGGCATGATGGGGCTTTTGCAAGGAGAGTGTATGATAGTATGATTAAAGGGGTTGGTGTGAGAGGAAGACCTCCAGTAACATGAGGAAATAGAGTGAAAAGAGCAGTGGAGGGTGAGAAGTGGTTGAAGAATGCATGGAATGGTGTATGTGAGAGAGGCACATAAGGACTGGGATAAGGTGCAAATCTTTTGCCCCCCACCCCCATCCCCCAAACACACACACACACACACACACACACACACACACACACACACACATACAGAGAGAGAGAGAGAGAGAGTTCCAAGGGGGAATGGATGTCATAGATACATATAGATAGTGTAAGTTGAAGAAAAATGTTTCCAAAATTTGGGTATGGTTAGAATAGTGGAAAATGTAAGTCTTCAGGTTGGGGGGGGTAGTCATGTACGTGTGAGGTGAAGAGAAGAGGGAAACCTAGGATGAAAAAGAAAAAATTGGAGGGATGTTTTAGAGAAATATTAACTTGAAATGTATGATATATACAAAGATAGACATACATGGAGGAGGTTCTTCATGAGACACCCTACTGAATATTGGGAGATCTTGCACTGGATTTACGATATAAACATGCTGCATGTGAAGAGGTATTGTAGGGCTTCTTATTTTTTTTTATATTCATCTGTGATCCTTGTTGATTCAGCACTCTTCTGCTTCAAAGCAGCCTGTTTGTACATTGGAAAATGATGTAACATGCTTTCTTTTATGACTGTAGGCATCTTTGTAACCTAAAGTGAAGTGTTTTGTAATGTGATGGTGTTGTTATAGAAATAATCATGATTTTTTTTAATGATTTTTTTTTTTAAAGAATTGGGTCATTTTATGAAATGCTTTTGTCTCCACAGCTGTGTTGTCAAGGTTTGACTTTGTGTACCCTTCATACATGGAGGTGGACAACAACTGCCCTGTCCTAACACCTTTGATAGACCCTGATGGAGACCTTCAGGTCACCAGAAAGAAGGATCTCCACAAGAAGGAAGGCGTGGTGCTAATTGGTTAGTTGCAATACATTAAAAGAATGACGACAAATGAATAAATACAAGTAGATTAGAGAGTTGATGTGGTGACAGCCTGGGATGGAGGAACTGGCATGTTCATAGATCTGGCTTAAGAACCTGCATTTTTTGTATTTTATGCTCATAAGCATTTGTCATTAACTTGAAAATTTCTGTAGTCAGACTGCATCAGAATTAAGGAATACCTTCCAACAATAGAATCATGTGATAGTTTCAGGCAAAGTGCAACAGGTGTGTAGGGTTCTGGTTTACTTGCTCAGTGCAAGAGGTGATTGAGCAGCTTGGCCAGATGTACATTATTAGATGAAGTGTTCTGACAGATATATGTACACATAGTACCTACTTATTTATGAGTATCTCTGACAAGATTTAGCCATAATGGAAGAGGTAGTGTGAAGTACTCACTGCTCTTCTTCCTTGATGAATAAGACTATTCTTCTCAGCTGCTACCTGCATTACACAATTATCTGGTCTTGGTTCATTTGTTACTGATTTTAACTGTGGTCAAGAATTTTTAAAATATTTCTGTTGTTGTTCTATGCATGTTTCTTATTCCTCCTGACAGTAGTCATTCTAGCCTCCTTGATGGAATGCAACATATTTTTGTATGGGAAGGAGAATTACCTTCCTATGGGTTCCTGCAATGGCATTTTGCCATAAGGCTAGTCTAGTGCATTTTGCACACTCCATACAGTTTATCGCTTGTTACTCTGTTATTCTCTGCCACAACACACATTTCATAGTGTTATGTCCCTGCTGTGATGACCATTATTCTATATTTTTTCCTCCTTCCCTATCTTTCTTTCTCCTTCTTACCTCATAGACAAACATTTCTTGAGTTCCCCATGGGTAAACACAATGTTATGAACCTGGCAGAGTAAGCCTCTTAACTCATATCGCTTAGCCTCATCATAAGTGAACAATCCATTAACCCTGACACCTTAGAAATTCTATATCCATAAATGAAAATCATGTAAATATGGTAGCACCATCCTGATGTCTTCGCTATACAAGCCTTAGGTTGTGTTTTCATGTTCCCAGAATCTGTAAAAAATAAGAATAATTGGAGGCTCCAGTCATGGACATAAGTCCACATCAAGGCCAGGTTTTAGTTGAAATATAGAGAGGTTAAAGAAAGGGAAAAAGAAGGGAAAGTATTTATGAATTTTGAAGTAAGTGAAAAAACCTGTCTTTAGAAATGTGCCAGACCATAGTTATTGGGAAAAACATAAACAGATACAGAATTCCAAAGCTTTGAGGTATATGGAAAGAAAGATATCAGAACAGCCCTCCCTCGACTTGCCAATGGCCACATGGTGATCATGTGGTGCAATAACATGTTGAGTATTGAATGGTTTAGCTTTTTTTTTTTGGGGGGGGGGGCTCTCCGAGGAGCAAAAGCCAAATTGATACCTATAGAAGAGGGAAAGTGAACCAACATTGAGGCTTAGGGCAAGTGGGTCAAGTTTTGAAGTTAGCCTGGGAGAGTTGATAAGTTGGGCTGCTTTCAACTTGTTTCTGTCAGATAAGGATGCAGACCTAGAACCACCCCAGATGTGAGAACAGTACTCTATACAAGAACAGACCAAACCTTTGTATAAGAAAAGCAACTGTGTAGAAGAAGAAAAATTCTGATATCTTGATAGGGCTCCCAGTTTCTTAGAGGCAGACTTAGCTTTTTTTGTAATGTGCAGTTTCCAAGATAGTGTGCATGTTACAATACTAGTATCAAGTATGTTCATTTGATTTAAGAGGTGGACTTACAGAACCATTTAAGGAGAGAGGAGAGTTATAAGGAATTTTTGATAAAGAGATGGACACAAACTGGTTCCTGGAGGCATTAGACTTACCAAATTTCATCTACCCCACTGAGATATCCTGTCCAAGTCTGAGTTTAATGAGACAGTTTAGATAGTTATGTTGAGACAAGATGGAGATTGAGTGAGAGAAGGAGCAGAATTGAAGGGTGTGGAGGAATGTAGGGTTAAGTCCTCAGCTTATGAGTGCATTTAGTTATATATGGAAGAAGAGCAATCATTGATAAAATGGAGAAAATGTATAGGAGACAGGACAGAACCTTGAGAGACACTACTGTTAATGGAGAAAGGGGGAGAGGTTGATCCATCAACAACCATGAAGATAGAAAGGCCAGAGATGAAGCAGGATATGAGGGACCAATTTGAAGGAGGGAGGTCAAAAGAGGGGAGTTTAGAGATGAGACTGTGATGTTACACTCAGTCAGAAGTTTTGGATATGTCAAGGGCAAATACATAGAATCCCCAAAATCTTTCAGGGGTGATGACCAGACATTAGTAAGATAACAGTTAAGTACGGTAGCAAGGTCAGAGGCACACTTTTTCAGTGCATGGGGATTGCTGCCATTAGGACCATAAGCCTTGCTTGTGTCCAGATAGGGAAGCACTTTTTGGACAGTTTGAAAAGATAGTACAGGAAGGGGCATAGTATTAGTAAGAGAAGCATCAGGGGATAAAGGAATGCTAGATTCCTCCAAGGTAGAGTTAGAGGAGAAACTGGAACAAAAGGGAGTTGCTTTGTCAGTGGGAGAGACAGCTATAGTACCGTCAGAATGGAAAAGTGAAGGAAAGGTAGAGCGACAGAAGTTGTTAGTGATGCCTTTAGCTAAAGACCAGAAAGACATATCAGTGGATGATGAGGAGAGGTTATTTCACTTCCTTTGATTAAAGGAATGCTCTTTCTCATGGATGACTTACTTGCAATTCTTATGGGCAGTAATAAATGCTGAATGGGAGTTGGAAAAAGGAGAGTTTTCCAAGACCGATTATGTCTGATCCTTTGCCTGGATGGCCTCAGAACAGGAATGACTGAAGCATAGATTTTAAGAAGAGGTTGTCTTCAAGGAAGAGGAGATAAATGATTCCATTTCTGCAACAATAACCTTTGCTATGTGTTTAGCAGAGACAGAAGCATTACCAATAAGGAGACAATAATTTACCCAATGAAAGTAAGAAAAGAATTTTTGGAAGTTTTTACTTTAAGCTTTGTTGAGGTGCCAATATTTTTACATTTAGAAGGGGTCGCTGGAGAGGAAGGTGTTTTTAAAATAGACACATTTATGACAGTCTGGTCAGATGAACTGATTGGTGGCAAGGTTGTGTATTTATAGCTCAAAGTATTCGAGATGAAAAACAGAACCAGAATATTGGGAGAGTGGTCACAGAGGTCAGGAATATGGGTGAGATACGAGATAATTTGCTCTAGATCATTGAGAATGGAGGATGTGAGGGCTTCAATCCCACCACCGTCTGTATAGGAGAAATTCAACCGTTTCCTACGGTGAATGTTGAATTTCCCTGAGTATAGGATCTCGGTTTGCCGGTACGAGGATGCCACAGTCTCATGGCACAAGGTTGGATAGTTAAAGAAAGATATAAGATTTGTAGAATTGGGAAAGCAGTTGGTGAAACAAGGGAATGCGGGGTGGTTGCGAGATGGAGACTGAGCCAGCTTAACTTTGACTTGCTACCTTGGGCATACCCACTGATTATCATTCAGACACCATCTCTTCAATTGTTTGTGCCTATGTTTTTTGAGAGCCAATTTTAGGATACATGACTAGTTCATCTTTTTTTCTTGTGTAATGCACCCTTCAGTAACATTCCCCTTTGCCAAAGTTCCTTTAGTTATAGCCCACACCAGCTGTCTGAATTGTATGTAAGCCAGAGTTTCAGCTGCCTACCTAAGTTAGCTTGGACTGAATCAGCTGTAGTGAATGGGGCATGTATTCATCTGGTAAGCTTACATTCTTTGTAGTTTCTGTGTTGTGTGATAGTGGGGTATCTGCCCACAGCATTGGGTTATAACTATGTTCTATGTGTGTCTTGTGAATGTTAAAATATATTGTTTTATTGTGGGTTGCAGGTGATCAGTCACGATAATGCAAAGAAATAAGGTCTTCAGATTTCCTGTTTCCTGTTATAGAATTCAAGTAATATGTGTAAAACTTAAGATGTACAAATAAGTAAGTTAACACTTATATAGCCATGGAATAGTGCTGAATTTAACATATAATTATCTCAGTGGAGATGATGGAGGGATGGTGGAGGAAGAATGGAGGAAGTACAGAGGTATGAGCTTCTTGACATGCATTTAGAAATAACACTTCACTGATTGTGGAATAAATACTTATGGAATGAAAAGATATAAACCAGAATGTGAACTAACATAACTTAAATGGTTGTGGTATAGCACTGAAGTTTTGTGTAAATACCCTAGCAGGAGGAGTAATGCGAAGATGCAGGATGATAGTAGGGGGAGAGATGAGTCTTTTGATGCAAATTCATTGAATCACACAGTCACTATGTTAGGTTACTGTTTATGCGTTTACATATGTATTTACACATTTACATTAATCACTCGGGATAGGGAGAAAGAATACTTCCCACGTATTCCACCATGTATCATAGAAGGCGACTCAAGGGGGCAGGAGCCGGGGGCTGGAAAACCTCCCCTTCTTGTATTTCAATTTCTTAAAGGGGAAAGAGAAGAAGGAGTCAAGTGGGGAATGCTCATCCTCCTCGAAGGCTCAGATTGGGATGTCTAAATGTGTGTGGATGCATCCAAGATGAGAAGAAAGGAGAGATAGGTAGTATGTTTAAGGAAAGAAACCAGGATGTTCTGGCTGTGAGTTAAACGAAGCTCAAGGTTAAAGGGGAAGAATGATTTGGAAATGTGTTGGGAGTCAAGTCAGGGGTTGATGAGAGGACAAGAGTTAAGGAAGGAGTAGCACTGCTCTTGAAGCAGGTTTGTGGGAGTGTGTGATAGAGTGTAAGGAAAAAAATTCCAGATTGATGTGGGTAAAGCTGAAAGTGGATGGTGAGAAATGGGTGATTATTAGTGCTTATGCACTTGGTCATGAGAACAAAGATCTTGAGAGGCAAGTGTTTTGGGAACAGCTGAGTTAGTGTGTCAGCAGATTGGTGCACGAGACTGGGTATTAGTGATGGGTAATTTGAATGTGAAGGTGAGTAATGTGGCAGTTGAGGGTATAATTGGTGCACATAGAGTATTCAGTGTTGTAGATAGAATTGGTGAAGAGCTCGTGGATTTGTGTGCTGAAAAAAGACTAGTGATTGGGAATACCTGGTTTTAAAAGAGAAATATTCATAAGTATATGTATGTGAGTAGGAGAGATGGTCAGCAGGCATTATTAGATTATGTATTAATTGATAGGCATGTAAAAGAGAGACTTTTGGATGTTAATATCATGAGAGGGGCAGCTGCTGGGGTGTCTGATCACTGTCTTGTGGAGGTGAAGATGAAGATTTGTAGAGGTTTTCAAAAAAGAAGAGAGAATGTCAGGGAGAAGAGAGTGGTGAGAGTAAGTGAGTTTTGAAAGGAGACTTGTGGGAAGAAATATCAGGAGAGACTGAGTATAGAATGACAAAAGGTGATAGCAAATGAAGTGAAGGAAGTGGATGAGAAATGGGAGATATGTAGGGAAGCATTGTTGTTATGTGCAAGAGATGCATGTGGCATGAGAAAGGTGAGAGTGGGCAGATTAGGAAGGGTAGTGAGAGGTGGGACGAAGAAGTAAATTTGTTAGTGAAAGAGAAAAGAGAGGCGTTTGGATGATACTTACAAGGAAGAAGTGCATATGACTGGGAGATGTATAAGAGAAAGTAGCAGGAGGTCAAAAGGAAGGTTCAAAGGTAGAAAAAGAGGGCAAATGAGAGTTGGGGGTGAGAAAGTATCGTTAAACTTTAGGGAGGATAAAAATATGTTTTGGAAGGAACAAGGTAAATAATGCGTGTAAGACAAGAGAACAAATGGAAACATTGATGAAGGGGGTCAAGGGGGGAAGAGATAACAGGTAGTGATGGAGTGAGAAGGAGTTGGAGTGAGTATTTTGAAGGACTGTTGAATGCGTTTGATAGAGTCGCAGATGTAGGGTGTATTGTCGTGGGGGTGTACAAAGTGAGCGAGTCGGGGAGTGTGGTTTAGTGGAGAGAGAGGAGGTGGTAAAAGCCTTGCTGAAGATGAAATGCGGCAGCAGGATTGGATAGTATTGCAGTTGAATTTATTAAGAAAGGGGGTGGCTGTGTTGTTGATTGGTAGGTGAGAATATTCAGTGTATGTATGATCCTGGTGAAGTGCTTGAGGGTTGGCAGAATGCATGTAAAGTGCCATTATACAAAGGCAAAGGGGATAAAGGTGAGTGTTCAAACTACAGAGGTTTAAGTTTGTTGAGTATTCCTGGAAAACTGTATGGGAGGGTATTGACTGAGAGGGTGAGTGCATGTATAAAGCATCAGATTGGGGAGGAGCAGTTTGGTTTTAGAAGTGGTAAAGTATGTGTGGATCAGGTGTTTGTTTTGGAGAATGTATGTGAGAAATACTTAGGAAAACAAATGGATTTCTATGTAGCATTTATAGATCTGGAGAAGGCTTGTGATAGGGTTGATAGAGAGGCTTTATGGAAGGTCTTAAGAGTATATGGTGTGGGAGGTAAGCTTCTAGAAGCAGTAAGTTTTTATCGGGTGTGAGGCATGTGTACGAGTAGGTAAAGAGGAGAGTGATTGGTTTCCAGTGAAGGTTGATCTGCGGCAGGGGTGTGTGATGTTCTCATGGTTGTTTAATTTGTTTATGGATGGGGTGGTTAGGGGGGTAAATGTAAGAGTTTTGGAGAGAAGGGCTAGTATGTTGGGGATGAGAGGGCCTGGGAATTAAGTCAATTGCTGTTCGCTGATGATACAGCACTATTGGCTGATTTGAGTGAGAAACTGCAGAAGTCGGTGACTGAGTTTGGAAAAGTGTGTGAAATGAGAAAGTTGAGAGTAGATGTGAATAGGAGCAAGGTTATTAGGTTCAGCAGGGTTGAGGGACAAGTTAGCTGGGATGTGAGTTTGAATGGAGAAAAATTGGAGTAAGTGAAGTGTTTTTATATATGGAAGCAGAAGTAAGTCATAGGATGGGGTTGGGGGCGAAGGTTTTGGGAGCGATGAAGAATGTGTGGAAAGAGAGAACGTTATTTTGAAGAGCAAAAATGGGTATGTTTGAAGGAATTATAGTTCCAACATTATTATATGGTTGCGAGGCATGAGCTATAGATAGGGTTGTACGGAGGAGGTTGAATGTGTTGGAAATTAAATGTTTAAGGACAATAAGTGGTGTGAGGTGGTTTGATCAGATAAGTAATTTGAGGGTAAGAGAGATGTGTGGTAATAAAAAGAGTGTAGTTGAGAGAGAAGAGGGTATGTTGAAATGTTTTGGACATATGGAATGAATGAGTGAGGTAAGGTTGACAAAGAGTGTCAGAGGTGGAGGGAGCAAGGAGTAGCTGGAGACCAAATTGGAGGTGGAAGGATTGAGTGAAAAGGATTTTGAGTGGTGGGATCCTAAACATGCAGGAGGGTGAATGGCGTGCACGGAATAGAGTGAAATGGAACAATGTGGTATACTGGGATCAACGTGCTGTTAGTGGACTGAACAAGGTCATGTGAAACGTCTGTGGTAAGCCATGGAAAGGTCTGTGGGGCCTGGATGTGGATTGGAAGCTGTGGTTTTGGTGCATTACATATGACAGCTAGAGACTGTGTGAGCGAATGTGGCCTTTTTTTTGTCTTTTTTCTGGTGTTATCTCGCTGACACGGGTGGCTATGCTATTTCCTCTGGGGCGAAGTGGCGCTGGGAATGGATGAAGGCGAGCAAGTATGAAAATGTACATGCGTATATATGTATATGTATGTATATATGTATATGTTGATATGTACGTGTACTTGTATGTAATTGTATGTATAAATGAGTAGATGGGTCTTTCTTTATCTATATCCTGGTGCTACCTTGCTGATGCGGGAAATGGCTATCAGGTATAATAATAGAGAAAAAATATTTATTTTATTTATTATTGTTCTTGATCGCTCTCCCCTGTGTCAGTGAGGTAGTGCCAGGAGACAAAGACCCATCCACGCATATACACATATATACATACATGCACATACACATACATATACATATCAACATATACATATATTCATTCATATACATATGAACATATACATATATACATTTTTTTCATACAGATTCGCCTTTTCCCGCATTAGCAAGGTAGCGTTAAGAACAGAGGACTGAGCCTTAGAGGGAAAATCCTCATTTGGCCCCTTCTCTGTTCCTTTTTTGGAA
>JAYMFT010060579.1:0-14924 GCA_038088735.1 Panulirus argus | reverse complement strand
ACAAACAAAAAAAAAAATCCGCTCACACTCAGTCTCTAGCTGTCATGTGTTAATGCACCGAAACCACAGCTCCCTATCCACATCCAGGCTCCACAGACCTTTCCATGGTTTACCACCGGCCGCTTTACATGCCCTGGTTCAGTCCATTGTCAGCACGTCACTTCACTCTATCCCGTGCACTCCTTTCACCCTTCTGCATATTTAGACCCCTATCATTCAAAATCTTTTTCAATTCATTCTTCCATCTCCAATTTAATCTCTCCCTTCTCCCTATTCATTCCACTTCTGACTCATATAACTTTTTTTGCTAACCTCTCCTCACTCATTTTTTCCGTATGTTCCATTTATTTCAAGCACATCCTCTTCAGCTCTCTCTCAACCACAACCTTTTTATCACCGCACATCTCTCTACCTTTTATAACTTACTTTAGGAAACCACCTCACAACACATATTGTCCTCAAACATTTCCATTACATCCACACTCCTCTGCACATCCTCATCTATTGCCCAAGGTCCTCGCATCCATATAACATTGTTGGGACTTCTGTACCTTCAAACATATCATCTTTGCCCTCCCACATAACAAACCTCTCCTTCCACACATTTTTCAGTGCTCCAAGAACCTTCGGCCCCTCACCCACCTTATGACTCACTTCCACTTCCATGGATCCCCTCGCCACCATGCCCACTCTCACGTATCTAAAGCACTTCACTTCCTCCAATTTTTCTTCATTCAGACTCACACCCAAACTAAGCTGTTTTTCAACCTTGCTAACCCTAATAACTCTTCTTTTATTTACCTTTACTCTCAGCTTTCTCCATTCACATATACTTCCAACCTCAGTCACCAGCTTCTACAGTTTCTCACTCGAATCTGCCACAAGTGCTGTATCACTGGCGAACAAATGACTTGCTTCCCAGGCCCCTCATCCCCAAGGACTGCATACTCGCCCTTACATATATATATATATATATATATATATATATATATATATATATATATATATATATATATATATATTTGGAAATAGTGAAGAAGTGGCGCACAGAAGAAAACGTCTATTTCAATTTACAGTGACTCTATTTGAGAAAAGGTATCTCACTAAATCGACTGTGTAATCTCTTCTTTTAATGCATTAGATAACTTTATCAGTTGACCAGTTTCGTATGTATTTCAACTGTTCACCTATATCGATTTTATGAAACACTGCGGATAACTTAAAGATTTCTACCGAGTGACTATGAAACGTTTGCTTAAGCAAGGAAATAAGATCTGTTCCTGTAGTCTTTCTTCATATGGCTTGTATTCCAATCGGTCGCATGAACCCCTGAATTCTCTCATGCCTATTTCGGCCCACTGATGATGTGGGAACTTCAGCTATACAGCTTACTCAAGACGTGGTCATAGTAACAATATACAGATCAGTATACTATCAGATGATTATCAATGAACGATTTCTTGCAGTGAATCCTAACTTTTAACAGGTCCTCTGAGCGGTTCCTCTATTTGGTTAGGAGACGAAATGTTTACTAATATATCCGATATGCCTTTCTCCTTGGAAAACTGCAAACGCTTTTACTTCAGTTCTGTGCTGGGATTTCAGAATTTTATCTATTCTTTACAAAAATGCAGTACACTATATTTTTGTGGGTCAAATCTATCACCTGCCGGACTAGCTTCACGCCATGTCTAAGTCAGAATATTCTGGACAATTTTTTTTCATCTTTTTCGGTTATTGCAACATATCATAGATTCCTTGCAATAGCAACATGCATATACGTGTACAAACTCTTCTCAATCTTACTTTATATATCTAACATGAGAAACGGTAATCAGACTCCTACTGATAAATGCTCAACCGGGAGGAGCAGCAACAGTACATGGGAGGAGCAGCAACAGTAAATACAAGAAAGAATCTCTGTACTTACCCCAGTCATCTTCTTCGGCAGCTGCTGCGGGCGCGACGACTCCGCCCGCACTCTTCGGCAGGACGAGGCTGGCCAGTATGTAGACACACGCCCATACTAGGCACCTCCAGTCTCTCTCCCCGTTGTACCCTGACCACCACATCTCCGGGGGCAGAGGGGGGGAAGCGAGAATGGTCGCTTGGCCTTCGGTCAGTACCGTCCTGACTCAGGGGCGACGGTGAGACGAACGTAGCTGTCGGTCGAGCGCCATGTTTCAGGGGCAGTGAGACGATCGCTGGAGTTAAGGTAGGTAGCGAGATGGTCTCTGCTGCAGGAGGAGGAGAACCGTGATTCAGGGGGGGTGGTGAGGTCTTCGTTGCTTCAGATGTAGCAGGGCGAGGATCACAAGCCGTAGATTGCACGATGGTCGTTGCAACAAGATGAGCGAGCACCACGAGTCAAAAGGGGCAACTGGATGTTGGATGTCGCTATACTTCGCGAGTCACAGGGGAGTGATGTTATGATTCTGAGGCTGAGGTCCAATGGTCTATTTCCCATATGAGTGTCATGGTTGTATCTGGTTGTTGGTCTTGTATCAGGATGTCATATATTATGGTTGTTGTTATGTGATGGTTTGGGTTGTAGTTAATGATGTGTCTTTGTGATGAGAGGAGGTATCTTGCTGCAAAATCTTATTCGTTGTGGGTTAAAGGATTCTTTCAGGTATCAGTCTAAATCAAATGGGTTATAAAAAATCTATTACTGATTTTGTACTGGGAGATCTCGTAGCTCAGGGAGTTTTAGTACTGCAAATATTCTAGAGGGGAAAAACTATTAAACTGTAAATGTTCTGATTTATTCTACTGATTACGCTGTGAGTCTTGGAGAAACAGCCGAGATGCCAAGAGAACAAAGTTACGATATGGTCCCGTCTAACAATAGGATATGTGGGGTCGTGAGAGTAGGGTAAAAATAATCATCACTAAATGCTATTTCTTTCCTCAATTTGGCTTGCTAGATCGTCATGGAAATGCATGATTTTGCATGACGTTGTAAAGAACTTCATAGAGATGAGGTTACTATATGTGAGAAGGGCTGATAAAGTATTCGTGTTGCCATATGCACCTTACCATATGGGTTCGTGTCCACACGAATATCGTGTAACTGTTACGTGCTGACGTGACTGACTGTATTTCACAGTGTATTCGAACCTATGTATCTATGTATTCATGTTCGTGTCACGAGTTTTTGTGTCTGTGAATAAATCATGATTTGTGTGTACGGAAGTGACCATGACTGTGTGTGTGTGTGTGTGTGCACGCCCACACCAGGGAGTGGACGTGACACCCCAGCCAGTGTGTGTGTATTGGCCCTCGGGAGCACACACCCAGTCTCCTTACTGACAGAGCACACTATCCGCTTCCCCGTCTCTTTTCGGGCGCAGTTCTGTACCACACCGTTGTAAACGCCCGTTATCTTTACTGCATTTTCTCAGCAAACGTTTTCCAGGCTATTTCATAACTCTGGGCTCTATTCCCCCCCATTGTGACGAGAGAAAGAAAAGAAGTCTTCTAAAAAAATGGCAAAAGCTCTAAGTTCAGGGTATCAGAGTGCTCATACTTCCACAAGTAATATATATGTAGATTTCCTCACCCTAGGGTCTCCATTATATACTGTAAGTCCACGTTTATTGTAATCCAAATAACCAGAACCAAAGACACTGTGTGCTGGAACACTCCGTCTACCCATCTCTCGTTCCAGGACTCGCGTCCAGTTCCTTAAGTCATCACTTCACTTTCCGTTGCTGCTGAGAGCCCTCCCGCCGGGCGGTGGCGCTGCTGTTGAGGAAAGAGAAGATAAATATGGATTAGTAGAAGGCAACACTCGAATGTATAAAAGTACACGAGATTAACAACAGAATATTTACCAGGTTAAATCAAAGTATAATCAGGTGAAAAAATAGACAAAAAATGATCACACACACACACACACACACACACACACACTAACAAACTAAAATATGCTCACACAGAAATATGTAAAGTGAGAAGACATGAAACATATAACAAACTGAAGAACAGGGAATCAATCACATAAACTGATACCAAGAAGACAGAAGCAGAGAGCACAAGAAACGAATGTATGGAGGGTGACGAGAACCTAATAAATATATCCGAAACTTTGCAGTGTATGACAATAAGCTCTGTAATACACTAGCCACCCGTTTGGTAACAAGAGCCATATATAAGGTGATAGTGAACATAGCTTTGGAGTGACCTTCAACACCTAAAGAGGGGGTCTTTAAAGAATTTTTGGCTGGTCGTTAAACCTTGACATTGACGACCTCAATGCCTCTGGGCATTGATGTACGATGGACCTTAAAATATTCTGGGACAGGAGAAGGGCACGAAAGGACTCGATGAGTTGATGAGCGATAGATTCAATTATGGAGGAAGAGGAAAATAGAGAAGTATTGGATGAGATAATTCCTGCCGGCAGTAAGTACAGAAGTAACGGGGTCTCGAAAATAATCCAGAAGAGAGCAATTGGAAAATATAACAGTATTTATCACAAAATACAATCTTAGGTTACTTTAATTGAAGAATCGAGTGAGAGCAACGAGTTGGAAGTCAGGCACACAAGCAAATTTCTTCACTTCGAAAGTATTTGTAGGTTTGTTTGTCAAATACAATTAACATATGAAGGGAACAAATAATTCAGAAGACAGTAAAAGAGGAAAAAGGGGAGATACCAAAAGGCCTTAACACTCACAATACTGACTAGAAATATTAACCAACAGAACAAATGCACACAAATGAAAATGATATGAAAATATACAGCAAAGAACTGGGTTTATGGGACTGCATCAAGATGATTATTATAGAAGTATGTAGAGACTAGATCTACAGTGATGGTTGACACTCATCTGGTATTTCCTGAATAACACAAACGTACAAGAACAAGACAGAGGAAGAGGTAGTCAAGTAGCGTTAAGGACAGATCACCTCGCTTGTACCTTGGGGTCTGTGTGGTATGTGTATCTATGTCTAGAATATAAAATAAAATCTCTAGAGTTGCCTGTGGGAGAAGGTTTCTTTAATCAGTATAATGGTGTTGAGAGTCAGTAAGTAAATCTTGCATAATTTTTTGGATAGCATATAATCTCCTGAAAGTATATGATAAGTTTACGATAGATTTCGAGTGATAACACTGATGGGCTTGTTAAGATGGTTCTGTAGGCGACGCCTCAAACACAACTCGATGATGGACAAGTTCTACTAAATGAAAAGTGGGACAAATCATGGTTCTTTAGCGATCTTCATCACGACTCGTATCTTGACTTGAAACCCATATCTTTACGCAATACATACGCAAGCAAGGAAAGCTGTATCTTATTAAGTTTCAAAGATATCCCAAAGACATCGTAAGAGGCTTTTCCCTCTCAGCTGATGAAGTCTTTCCCTGTCAAACTCACCGAAAACCTAATCCAAACGTACGCCTTCACAAACGAGATGTAAACAGAAGGATTTTGGGCCTCACCCAAGGCAGGCGGCCGCCACTGACTCGTAGAGATGATTTCGCTTTAACTGCCCTCTCGTACGAGCATGGATAATCATGACGTTACCGGACTCCGCCTACATGAGGTTGCATGGCAGGCAATAAGTCACCTTTGGCGAGACTGCACCATCGAGAGCACAGTCTCGTCAAAGATCTTCTCACTCCAAAGAATTCCATGAGCTCCCTGGTGCTGGAAGCGGCGCGGCCCTGGAACCAAGACAAGGGTTCCAGCATGAATAAATAAATACGGTCGGCCTCTGCTTTAATCCGTTTAGGTAATTTTTCAGCCCAGGAAGAGCTATTCCCCTTACTCCTGCGTGGAAATCTACGTTTAAAAGTAGTATATTTTCTATGCAAATTAGGGTTATTTTATTCTATAATAACGGTTATTGCTCACTTTTGAGTATCTTGGGCGCTATTTCCTTTGGCAATAAATAGTTCATATTTTTAGCGCTCCACCATACTGGATTAGTTCCGGAAAGAGATTTAGGAGAATGGATTTTACTCGTAAATTAGAGGTACATGTATGTACATACACAGACAATGTTAAACAAAGCAGTTCACGGTAATTCTCCAAAGCACAATGACTGATAAAGAATTTGTACACGAGAAAACTTAGAAACTTATCTTTCTCTTTCTCTTCATACTTTTTCGCTGTTCCCCGCATTAGCGAGGCAACACCAGGAACAGAAGAAGAATAGGCCTCATTCCCTCGCAATATTTCTCTAGCTGTCATGTGTAATTCACCGAAACCTTAGCTCTCTATCCATAATGAGACCCCCACAGACCTTTTCGTGTTTAGCCCCGGCCGCTTCATATTCCTTAGTTCATTTCATTGACAGAACGGCCACCCCTGTTTACCATATAGCTCCAATTCACTCTATCCCGTGCACGCCTTTCACCCTCCTGCATGTTCAGGCTCAAAGCACTCAAAATATTCACCCTCCTCCGCACATCATCATCAACAATGGCCACATTTGCTCACATCCACGCTCTAGCTTTCATGTATAATGCACCGAAACTACAGCCCACAATCCACATCAACATATTGGAATGCAAAGCCCTACAGACCAATTTCATGGTTTCTCCTACCTGGTTCATATGTCGTAGTTGATCCCGTCGACAAAACGTCGCCCCCCATATAACACACTGCTCCAATTTGCACCTCAAAGCTTCTTTCACTATATCACTCATTTCTTCTCTTCCCTGAATCGCTACAATAAAAACCCTCATTATCAATCTTTCTTCACTCATCCTCTCCATACGCCTAAATCATTCTAGCACACGCTTGTCAGTGCTCTCAATCAGATTACACTGACGACCACACCTCGCTCTCGCACGCTCATTCCTAACACAATCAACACGTACTCAAGCCTTTCGTCTCCAACGACTCCATTTTCTTCCATTCTTTTGCACTCGGGACCCAAGACTCGCATCTTAACAACTTTTAGGACTACTCCACCTTCAAACATACCTCCACCTAACAGACGATGACCTCTCCCTCCACACACTCCGCAGTACATCTAGGAGTTTTCTGTTCCATTTCCTACTATATGACGCACCACAGCTCGTACGATTCCATCCGCTGCTGTGTCTTCTCCTATAGGTACCTACAGCACTCTAGTACTTCTTCCTCCAGTTTCTCCTTCGAACACACACACTCTTCCAGCCCAGCCAGCCAGCCAGTCCTGTCTCAAACTCCTAGATACTCACTACCCTACCTTTATTTACGTCTTCCTTCTCTCACATACCAACCCACGAGGTCAGAACTTCACTTTGTCGTGAAAACCAATTGGAACGTTTTGGTTTTTTCATTCATACGAGACTTTGGCGTGTGTACGAGAGAGAGAGAGAGAGAGAGAGAGAGAGAGAGAGGCATTATGAAATCGCTAACAGTTATGAAAAGGTGAAACAAGAGTGGTATAATACAACTGAAGGCAAATGAATAAAAACAGCAACAAAACATTGGGTCCTAACAAGGCGTTTTGTGATAGTAGAGGAGAACAGAAGCTTATGGGCTAGTGTGGTGGGATTATTCATTGAAGAAGACCTGTAAACTTAACATATAGCTAAGGAAGTGCAAACAGTGTCAGTCGTGGATCTGAAGCAAAATATCTATCAAGTCTATGCTTAAACATAGCTATTGTGCTGTTCCACCTACTCTCAATGGCAAATCACTCAATTCGTTCATGATTAAGTTGAAGAAAAAGTACTTCGCCTCTTTCCAGGTAAAATGTTTGCCTAAGAGCTTATATCTATCACTATGAGTGATATCAGACGAATCTAGTCCTATGTAAGTCGTTAGATCGAAATTATCGAAACCTTTAACGAATCTAAATACCTTTATTAAATGACCCCATAACATTTTCTTTCTAAGATGAATAGATTTAGATTGTTTAGACGATTCTTATTGCATTTATTTATTAGGCAAGGAATCATCTTGGTAACTCGCATCTGCACCCTCTCCATTCTGTCAATGTCGTTCTCTAATTATGATGACAAAGCATAACATAATATTCAGGACGGGAAGGAGTTGTAAAGAGTAAGGATAGCTTCCCGAGATTTAAGTTCGAAATCCCTATCAATGAACTCAAGAATTTTGTTCTTCGTCCTTTTTGCTGCTTCTGTGTATTGCTTACTTGGCTTTAAGTCACCAGAGATTATTACAACCAAGTCCATTTGCTCATATACCCTTTGTTTCTTAAAAGAATTCATATTGTAGCTTTCCTTATCATTTTTACAACCAGTATGTAAAATTTGCAGATGTGAGTGTATGGTTTACCACAATGTGTGGATTTAGTCAGGAAGTTGATGTGAATGTATGGCGAACCACAAAGTGTGGATGTATTCTGTGCGATATTGTGAGTGTATGGCGTATCACAATGTGTGGCTGTAGTTTGGATGTGAGTGAATGGCGTAACACAATGTCTGGCTGTTGTCTGGATGTTCGGTATAAGAGATTTTGCCTTAAAATGATGTATGGCCGGAGTCTTTTGGCTGAGGATTATCAGGATACGTTAGTGTAGATGCCCTAATAGCTTGTTGCCTTCGCAGGTGTTTATAGCCATAGATGGTTACCCTCTCAACCAGCCTGTTGCTCCCATAGCAGTTGGTTGCTCACGCTGATGGACGTTCTCGCAACTGGTGTGAATCTCATTTGGTAGCTGTCATCATTTCCCTCACTCGCGTGAAATATAAATTCTTGATACAGCTACGTACATCTTATTTTGTTAACAATATCTACATCTTCAGACATGTGGTTCACAGGGTACAAGCAGACGCTTCATGCATAGGATACTTATATTCTATCAATTTCCGTGCCGAATACTCTATTCTAGTGTACACTCTATTCAACAGGATGGAGGAGACAAAGTAGGCGGTGGTGTCCTGCTCTTTTTTAGAGCTCATTTACATCCTGCAGTAGAAAATGTTCTGGTCGTTGAGAGTGTCGACCTCACTTTGTAGAAACTAAAGATAAACTACGTAAGAATATAACAACAGGACTAGTTTAGTAGTGTTTAAGACCAGACCACCTCGCTAGGACCTTTGGTCTGTGTGGCCTATGTATCTTCATGACTTTATGGTCAGTTAGCAGAAATTTATAATGAACAAGTTCTATCACAGTAGATTTTAACATACCAGTATCTACGTGGAGAGGACTCCCTTGCAGTAGCTCCAGGCGTGGACTCTATATAAATTTGCTTGATAGTGCACTAATCCGATTAGTTGAGAGACCTACTCGCAAAGTGAATGTATTAGATTTAGTTCTAGGTGCAAATGAGGATCTCGTTGATAATGTTGAATTTGTAGAAAAGTTTTGTACAAATGATCACATACAAATTACTCTTGAGGTCGCTTGCAACGCTACATATAATGTTAATCAACACAACAGTTGCGAAAAAATACCTGATTTTAAACGAGCAAATTTTAATGATCTTCGCTTTGCGCGTGACAGGCAATCCTAGGATGATATGCGCAATGAAAACTACGTGAAGCGTAAAGCGTCAGCAAAGCCTTTAAAGCAGCAGAGGGAACATACTTGCCAATTTGTGGAAGACGGGCTATTTCTACAACCAAGTGAAGGTGGTAGAACGATGAAATTGAAAAAAAAAAAGAAAGAAACGCCCATTGTCGGTCGTTTGTTGGGTTTTACGGCCAGTGACCTATATGGAAGGTCATTAGGCCTGCAACCCAATTTGATTTTGCCTTTACAGTCTTGTCCCTATAAGCTAGATACATCCTAACCGTAGCTGAAAATATATACATACAGAATGATTGTAGATAATGTACATATAAGGAAGAATACAGAAAATGTTTAGTGGGTGCTGCACTAACGTGACGGCAGAACCGCCCAGTCGGTCCTGTACCCACTGCTGTAGTTAAAGAAGAACTACGAAGGAGATAGGACAGGTAGAGATAAGCCTTCACCATACATGCACATATATAAATCATAATTCAATATTATCAGCAGACCACCAGCCCGGCGCCACTATGGAACTCGGCACGCTACTTTCCCGCTCCACCCGGGACCGGAAGTGTCACACATAGTCACCCACCACATCCCCAGCCCCAGGTTGGAGGGACACTTCATAACACCTTGATTAATAATGCTCGGTTTGTCCCCGAGTATATTTTCCATTGTAAATGGTATTTGTTT
Source organism: Panulirus argus (assembly GCA_038088735.1). Taxonomy (NCBI): domain Eukaryota; kingdom Metazoa; phylum Arthropoda; class Malacostraca; order Decapoda; family Palinuridae; genus Panulirus; species Panulirus argus. The sequence goes on along the minus strand of JAYMFT010060579.1, from coordinate 4,800 downwards.
TAGTTGTGAGTTTTCTATTATTTTCATCATCTGCTGCGTAAATTGTGTGCACCAGAGGATGATATCTTTTACAGAGTGGATACAACGGTCTTTATTGCATATAAGGGGGAAAGTTTTTCAATATCCGGTTTGAGATGGGTGGTATAAGTGCAGTTCATTCTGTAGGAAGTCGGCCAGTCCGCCACTTCTTGTTTAAATCTATTATTTATTGTCAGGCCGGTCCATTGACTTTGCCATAGAAGAAGAATTGATGTCTTCCCCAAGGAAAGGCAGGACCCCAGCTCACGAGGGATCGGAACGACCCCTCGAATTCTAAGGTCGATTTGGCCAACTTGTTTTCCTGTTCATTGCCGTCGATACCGCAATGACCAGGAACCCATATCAAGATGATATCCTTGGCATATGTATTCAATTTATTGGTAATATTGTCATGTATTTCATTTGACTCTGTGTGACCAGAGCCAATAACTTTAAGAGCTGAAAGTGAATCTGAAAAAAAAAGCTGCTTTAAAATGATCAGAGTCAATATATATTCTATGGCTTTGTCAACAGCAAATAATTCCGTACAAAAAACAAATGTATGGTCCGGCAAGCGGTACCCGAGGGCACACTCCACCGACCATACACTTGTACCCACACATTCGTACATCCTGGATCCGTCAGTGTAGAAGTGGGCATAAGACAGGTGGTCAATGAGGACTTTACGAAAACGTTGGTGTACCTCACTCTCCGGTGCATCTGCCTTTTGGGTGGCGGCCAGTTTGTCTATATTTTGATGTTAGAAGGCTCCCAAGGAACCAATGTACTTCTAACCAGCGTGTCCAGTTCTTGCACTTTGATACCTTTGTCGACAAATTGTAACCATTAAGTAATGAGGCGACCGGTCGGAATGTTGTTCCTCCTGGTCATCAGAATACCACATTTCTACGAAACAATCTCAAGGCGCAGCCGCAGAGGAGGTACATTAACCTCAACCTCCAAATTTATCAAATGATCCATTGTGCTTCTGTTGGTACGGAAAGCACACTGTTGACCACTTAATAAGATTCTTGACTCTACAATAAAAATGAAGCCTTTTATTTGGCGTTCTCACCATGACCTTACAAATGCAGCACGTCAATGCAATAGGTCGAAACGAACTGGTATTCGTAAGCCGTCTAAAATCCAATGGGATTTGGTTGATATGCGTAAAGTGCCATGAGTTTGGAAACGTTCGAAACGTCCAAATCTCATTGTACAGTGCTAACAACTTAGTCAGGTTGTCCTGACTAAGATGCCCTGGGCTGGAACCTTCACAAGATTTCTGGGCAAGAAGTTCTTACTTCGTAAATATGTTGTTATGATGGTGGCAGGAATCTTCTGTGGCAAATTGAATCTAAGTCAACTCGGCCTTGCGTTTATGTTGTAGAAAACGCTAGTCGTAATTGGCCGAGCTGCTCATTTGGGAGAAGCTCCTGACGAAGGAGTTGGATATGTCTAACCGGTTGTCAATGATCCGGTTTTGAAATGTAATTGTGGGGGTATTGATATTTTGTATTTGTTTAAGTTTATTTATTGTGGACCAGATTTGATTTATGGGTGTTTGTTGGTAGATAGTTGAGACATAGCCACGCCAGGAGTCTCTTCCCTTATCGTATTGTTCTTCTTGCTTGAGCCCTAGCTAGTTTGTATGCCATGAAGTTGTTATCTGAGGGCGCGTTGCCGAAAATCTGTATCTCTGATTGCGCTCACTCATTGCAAATCGGCATTCTGGTGTCCACCAATGAACTCTCTGTTTTCTGGAAATTGTAGAAACCTTTAGGATAGAATTATCAGCAGCTCTAAGTTTGGTGGTTGTAACGTTTTGGGCTTTTGTATCAATGTCATCCCCAAATATAACCAGGACGGCCATCCTTACAAATGACAGCCAATCTGCTTTCTTGGAATCAAATCTAGGCGGAGACGGGTTGGTAATAATGTCGCATGACTAAGAAAGACAAATCGGGAAATGGTCACTTCCACAAGAAGTCGTCATAAGTACCCCACATGATATCGATAAGTATATCTGGGGATGATAAAGATGGATCTATTGCTGAAATATTGCCAGTCCGTTCATCTACGTGAGTTCCACTACCGTCGTTCGGAAGAGTGAGGTTAGAGTTGATAATAAAGTTAACCAATAGTCTCCCTCTTGAGTGTGCCCGGATACATCCCCGCTGATGATGATGCGCGTTAACATCTCCCAAAATTAATCTATTATGGAGTGACTGATTGCAAACTGAAAGTAACTCATTATCATCAAGTGCTTTGGAACCGTAGTAATATATTGAACAAATGGCCAGGTACGTGTTATTAAAGTTTACTGTGCGTTGCAACGGCTTCCAGAGTAGAATTTAAATTCCCTATTGTGTGGGGTAAGCTTTGGTGTACATAGATAGCTACCTCACCTCACGATCTTCATCTCTTCTATACGAGTGATAGTCATCTAGAACAGCACAGTCTTCGACTGAGTTGTTTAAATTAGTCTCTTGTAAACAAATAACGGCTAGCCTATATATTGTAAGCAAAAGTTATAATTGTGCTTGTTTATTCCTAAAGCCTCTACATTCCAATGTATAAAATTGAACGTTTTGGCTTAAGATTACTTAACCGTTCAGCAGTAACGCGACTGCCTGCTGTCTCGGAAAGTAGCTCATAAGAAATCCAGGGAACCTAATATCCAACATGATAGAACAATCTACGGAAATTTGCATAGGTAAAATAAGAGAGTTATATGACAACATAAAACTCAACTAAAGAGTGTAATGCTGAAAATAGCAAAAGGAATCCTCAGAAGTTTTACAGTTATGTTCGAAGCAAGAGAGTCATTACGCATTCAGTAGGAATACCAATTACGGAAAACGGTGGTTTGGTTCAAGAAATCGATGCTATGTCATTAATATTAAATGACTGTTTTCCATCTGTATTTACAATTGGAGACACAACCAATGTCCCGAATCCAGTTTAATTGATAAGAGAGAACGTTCTTCAACAAACTGACTTAAAAGTCCAAAACATACTTTCAGCAATAAAAGGAAAGAGAATAAATAAAACAACAGGCCCTGATAAACATTATCCAAGAACAATGAATTAGCGAAAAATGAGATATCTAAGCCCTTGTCTGCCCTTTAATAACTCATTTGCCACGGGAAAGGTTCCATATGAATGAAAATTGGCCAATGTAACACCGATATTCAAAAAAGGTAATAAGCCGCTGCCCAGAAATTATCCTCCTATTAGCTTAGCGTCTGTAGTGGGGAAACATATGGATACCATCATTTAAGATATATTGTAAACCATCTAGAGAACCATGTATGACGGAAGCAAAGCTATCGGCAAGGTTCCGAATCAAAGGTCACTAACTAAAATCAAGTCACGTGAAATTAATGGGATTGTGCTTCAGTGGATAGTAAACTAGCTGACTGGCCGTAAACAAAAAGTTGTGGTTTATGATCTAGGCCTCAAAAGAGTTAGAAATCACAGGTGAAGTGTCACAAGGATCAGTAGAAGAACTGGTTCTCTTTTTTGTATGTTGATGATAGTGATGATGGGCTGCATTGCAAGATATCACATTAAAAAGTGGGAAATAATTCTACAAATGAACTTGAATGTCTACAGCTTCTAACTGATATAGACAAACTGATGAAGTGGGTTCATATGTGGCAAATCTATCTTATTATAGAAAAGTGCAAAGACTTACATATCGGGAATAAGAACGGAAAGGCAAGCAACAGTATGAGTTGAACTGCAAAGGTAAATGAGGAAAAAGACTTTGGCGTATTAATCTCTGGTGACATTAAACTAAGTATGAAGCGCACAAAGACTGTGAAAAGAGCGAACAAAATTCTTGGATTTATAGGCAGGGCCTTCAAATTTAAGTCCAGAGAAATCATCATCAATTTATAATTCACTGGTTCGTCCTTATCTTGAATGCTGTGGTTAGTTTTAGTCACCTACCTAAAAAAGACATAAACCAAATTGAGAGGGTACAATGTCGAGCTACAAAGATGATTCCCGGACTAAGGAAAAAGGTTAAGAGGTAATCTAATACAAGAATTCACGATGATCATGGGTCTTCAGAATCTTGATTTATCATGTAACTTAAGACTTGATTCGTCTGTTTTTACCCGTAGTAATAGATGCAAACTCGTGGGAAAACGTTTTATCTCGAAAAGGGTAAAGTATTTTCTCAACACGATTGCTAATATATGGAACGATTTCCCATTTAAAGTGGTTGAAAGCAGTACTACATGTACGTTTTAGAAAAGACTTTGATAAATACTTCCCTTCAAGTCCACGACTTACATTATTTCCGCCTTCATAGTCATAATGACAATATCAAAGTGATTTTCTTCGAATTATCCCTATGCCTTCTAACTGTTACCACAATAATCTATGGGATTTGATCTTATCTACTATCATGAACAGCGCCGATAGGACCACCTGTTCTGTTGCTGTTTAAATTCCTTTGTATTTCTTTGAATTACTTTTTGAAACATAGCATCAGAATATCACTTTTAAATCAAATCAGCACTTAACGCTATGTTAGAGCTCAATCTAGTTATTGTGTTCATTGAAATTGTTTTATAAGATTCATATTTTTGAAGTACATAGGTATGAAAGGAAAATTTGGCTTATATTCAAGAGTGAATATATTTCATAAGATTTACATACAGTATAGATTAACCAATGCGTACAAGTGCAAAAACAATATGCAGACAAAATACGAGGAATACCTGTTAAGATCAAGAATCATACATAAACACACTATTGAGCATTGTA
>JAYMFT010060568.1:0-14924 GCA_038088735.1 Panulirus argus | reverse complement strand
TATATATATATATATATATATATATATATATATATATATATATATATACAAACGATTCCGAAAGGATTCGATCTCAACAGAACTGGGAAGAAGTGAGGCAATGAATATCAATATATCATAATCAATTTATTCGTTGTTCGAGCGAAGGAAAGGTTTCTGATTAGAAATTTATATTTTTTACGAATAAACAGCATTTTAAATTCAACCAATGTATCAACACATTCACTGAAGAAAAATCCGTCCGGTAAAGAGTTCTTCTAATCTTTGACTGATACGTCACTATCATTCTGCATCCAACTAACGTGTTGATTTAAAATAAAGATAATTTGAGGTACAATGAATATATTAAGTATCACAGATACTATCATTTTCATTTCTCCATCTCACTTCTCGTGCAGTTCGCTCAACGCACCACTCCAACTTTCCCCTCCCATTTTAAGCGTCTCTTCCTTCTCCTCATCCTCTGTGTCACTCCCTTTTTCCTTCCTATTTCTTTTTCTCGTCAAGTTTACTTCCCTCTGTCATTCCCCTCCTCTTTGTGCATACTGGAATTAACAATATCAGCAATAATCCACATTGCCACGTGATCATAAAACTTAATAATGGTCTCATTAGTCCATTCACGGAGCTTAATAGCATTCCCACTAATGCAGTTGTATAACTTACAAACGACTCCATTGATTGAGTCATCATGTTATATAATGAGTCCACTGAGACAACCTATCACTCGAAAAAAAAAAATTATTCCACCGATATTATCATTAAACTTCAGAGTGACTTCCACAGATACAATTGCCAGGTTTAATAGCGATCCCGGTTTTGCAGTCATCAGGCCAAACAACGACCCTAAAAAGTCATCAAGCCAAACAACAACCCCATACAGTCATCAAGCCAAACAACGACCCCATACAGTCATCAAGCCAAACAACGACCCCATACAGTCATCAAGCCAAACAACGACCCCATACAGTCATCAGGCCAAACAACGACCCCATACAGTCATCAAGCTTGATAACCTAGGTAGTCATATTTAGTAACGGTCCCAATCATACTGGACATGAAGCTTAATAACGACGACCCCTCTCAAGCACTCTTCCAACTTGATGACCACCCTACTGATGCGATCAAAAAGCATGATAACGATCATATTGATAAGGTCATTAAACCCCACAGATTCTCAACATCGACCCTACTAAAACGATCACTAATATTCTCAAGCCTTTGAGACGACCCTGTTGGTATGATTTTAAAGCTCAACAAACGACCTCATCAAATGATCATAAGGCTTCAAAACGACTTAAGTGATACAATCATGGAACAAGACCACGACCAAACTGATTCCAAGCACCAGTATAATATTTTCCTCGTCCCCATTAGCTTGTACATGAAGCCTGTCCATGTATAAACTAATCTAAATTTATGTATGAAAATTTTGAGCATCAATCTCCATTACATGAATATATTATACAAGAAATCCTTTCGTACCCCATCCACACAATTTATATAAGATAAATTTGTTATTTTCTTATTACCCATGTTATATTCCGTCAAACAAATTTTCTTAATTTTCTAATTTTTGTCATTCTTAGCGCACGACTGTTGCCAACATCATCCAACTATAATAACTTTTCGATTGGTCCGAAGGGACTCAGCTGCTAAAGAAGATTGATAGAAGGATAATCTTCACACTTATATCATTATATTGATAAGACATGCGCCAGAGTTTCTATAGCCCACATGTGGTCCACTGTGGCCTCACAGCTGACGCAGCAACAGGGATGTAACCCCAACACAGCGTCAGTGCACTTGACAGGTCCACTGAAGAGCCAACTCAGTGCCAGCGACTGAGTCCGGTCTTCTAAGGTCAAAAGCACCATCTATATACAGGGGTGTATATTGTCAGGGATGTGCTTGAAGTCCTGACATATGATGATGATGATGATTATTATTATTATTATCATTATTATTATTGTTATTATTATTATTATTATTATTATTATTATTATTATTATTATTATTATTATTATTATTATTATTATTATTACTATTATTATTATTATTATTATTATTATCATCATTATTATTATTTTCATTAGTAGTTTTAGTAGTAGTAGTTGTAGTAGTATCATTATTACTATTATCATTATACTTACTATTATCATCATCAAAATAATTATCAATATCATTATTATCATTATAGTTATTATTATTATCAATATTATCAATATTATTATTATTATTATCATTATTATTATCATTATTATTATTAACAATATTATTATAAACAGTGGTGACGGAACGGTCATTAACGATATTTCTTTACCTTTTCTAGGAAAAAAAATCAAGGTCCTTCTAAAAATTATCGAAGATATGTATCAGTTACAGAAATATGTTATTTTGTACTGTAAATGCTAAAGAACAGGTTTGAATAAGGTATCAATGTAATAGAATGTGATATGTTTTTGTAGATTTTTACACCAACCTCAGCAAAATATTTATGCTCTCATCATCATTTTTATATAAGAATTAATCACGTCATTATTATTGGTATTATCACTATAATTATTATCATTATTATTATTATTATTATTATTATTATTATTATTATTATTATAATCATTATTGGTAGAGTTCTGGTATAAGGGCAACACAAAACCTACTTACGGATTTTGGTGAACATATCAAAGGACTCTAATACTTAGTAAAATTTATCTAGGAGCAGGATCTGTTACATTATTTTTTCCCTTATTAAAGCGATTGACGGTCTATGATGATCGGTAAAATGTGATGTGAAAGTAAGATACTAATATAGATCGACAGAACACATGAAAATCTCGTCACCTCATGTAGGAACCAACATTTACCTTAATATTTAGTATCATACTCGGAATATAGCAAAAATAATGTCAGCGTCTTCCTCTTGTCATAGTATTTCCCCAAGCTCGTATATACCAAGTCGACCCACTCAGACTCGAAAAAAACGGACCCGGCCGCGCAGGCCGACTTGTGACGTAATGTGGCCCTGAACCCTCAGTTGATTCGTTAGCCCTGTACCACCACGTTTTCTTTGTTTAGGGCCAATGACGTAGCATACAGGCTCCACTCAAATGCGTATGGGTCGATTTGGTACATATAGGCGGCTTTGGTATTTCCACGCAGTTGTAGGAAGTAAACGCATCCACCTGAGACTAAACACACTCAGCGAACAAACTTCCAGGCAACTGAATGAAAACTGCATCATTATATTTACATTTTCTTTTTTTATCAGCATCGCACACATCATGAAGTTCCGTTGCTAGGGGATGTTAAGTGAGGTTTTCACACGTTCTTTTTACTTCTAGAAGTGTTACCCTTAATCTTATCCTACATTTTCACAACAGTCATTATCTATCATCATAACATGAGAATCACTGCCCAAAACCAAGTTCCACGAGTCTAATTCTTATCTTCTGACTATAAGTAAGGAGTTCACTGATGAGCATCTCCATGTTATTTCTGTGGTGCCCCTAAACTAGAACTTTACATTATTATCATTATTATTATCATTAATATTGTTATCATTATTATCATTATTATTATCATTAATATTATTATTACTGCTATTATTATAATTATGATTCTCATTATTTCACGCATGTATGTGATAATACCAATGGGGAGGTGTAAAGATGAATTAGGGGATTTATAAATGAAGCAGAAATGAAAAAGTTGATTAGGAGATGATGTTCATCATGAAACAATCTTACTAGTGGAATGTCACAAGGCTCTAACCTGGGACATGTGTTGTTCTTGGCTCATATGTTCTAGCAAAACAAATGAGATCATTTTCTAGAGTGTTTTAAAAATCATATAAAGCAAATAACAGGAATGGGTGATGTGAAGTGCTACTATACACTGCAAGGGAATCTAGGTGCTCTAAATCTATTTCAATGATCAGGTAAAATGAAAGAGTTATATGATTAGTATGGCGAAGGGGATCAGGCGAGTGTAGGTGAATGGTATTCTGAGAAAAGGTCTTGGGATGTTAATATGCAACACCTTATCATTGACAGACACACTTGGGAGAATATTAGAGTAGTTTATTCATCTTTCAGCAAACATAACATGAGTATTCAGATTTATTTTTGGATACTTCTCTAGGAAAACATATCACTCGCCTATACTTGAATAAAGTGTATCTTTATGAAGCCCCGTCTCAAAGAAGCATTTTGGCAAATCAGAAAGAGCAGAAGACACGCTACTAGAATGGGATATCTGGCCTTTGGCGAGAGGTTGAAAATACTGTGATTATCCTTCTTCAAAGAACTAGAAAGTAAAAAAGGGAATCGTGTAAGGACTAACAACGAATGCCGGCTAGCTCTAAGCCATCATCAAGTGAAGATGAAGCATGCAGGCGGAGAAAACAGTCCATTAGGTAAAGCAGGTCTCCATGATTTATTAAATATGAGTAGACCACGTTGGCTGCCGTGGCGCGGCAACGCTCGATTGGATTATGTGGTTCCCGAGGTGGTAGGTGCGTAATCCGATAGCAGCGTTCCATTGTGTATCTAATGTGAAGTTACTCACTGGCTGAATTGCAGTGGTACCGTGTTGACATACATTATGTATTTAATGGTGAACATTGTGATGTTTAGTTACATACTCTTTGATCTGCAATAATACTACGTTGACATATACTATATAGGTATTCAATGGTGAGCAGTTGGATGCGTTACAGTAATATAGCAGTTGACATACACATGATTACGGGAAGACTGAGAGATGTTTGCTTGCTTAACTGTGCATTTGTTAATGGATTGTTCATGCCACTCACAGTAGTAGGTACAGGACAGTTCTCGTATCTGTACGAGCGATGGTTAGTACAAGGTGATTGTGGTGACGGACGTCGGTCAGGCCCTCTCGAGAAAATGTATGGAGTGGCTGTGGTCAGGTCAGTTGGGTCACAACTCCTGTGGTCAGCTGGGTGGGTTACAGTTTCTGTGGTCAGCTGGGTATCAAATTTGTATATCTCTTTCAAAATCAAACTTGTTAGAGGTAGGCGCTCCTATGTGAAGATGGTAGGTCCAATAAGGCGTGATCCAAGTATAAAGGCTGGGGAAAGAGAGAGAGAGAGAGAGAGAGAGAGAGAGAGAGAGAGAGAGAGAGAGAGAGAGAGAGAGAGAGTGTGTGTGTAAAGATGTATAGATTCGCCAAAAGGCTAAGTTCGGGACGGGCTCTTTTCTTTTTAAGTAAGAAGGTTAAAGGAGAGGAAGAAGAGGTGCGACACGTGAAGGGACAGTCTGAAGCGGAAAAGAAGGTTTCAAGTGTGTACAGGTGTTGGTGTAAGGTTTCTTGATGCGTGTGGGTGACTTTCTGGAAATGTTTTTTATGGTGTCTTATTTATGTACCCAAGGCAGACCAGGGTTGGGTATGTATTTTTGCAGTGTCTTTTGCTTTGTGAAAGGAGATGTGTTAAGCTAAGTACAACGCTGTGCCTTGCATACAGAGATAGACGACTGGAGCCTCTTTCGGTGCTCCGAGGCTATGATTGAATGAAGCCTCTCTAAGTGCTCCGAAGCCTCGAGGGAAGGGCCATTACTAGCAAGGATCAGGTGTGCGCGCTCGAATTGCCATTACTGGCACTGACCGGTCCGTGTGTAACTGTAGCGTAGAAGGCTTTATGAAATGGATGTGTGTGTGTGTGTGTGTGTGTGTTGTGTAAAACGTAATGAATCGCTTCATCCCCAAAAACAAAAATGAGTGATCAGTCGCCTTCGAATTAATCGAAGACAAATTTGATTAAATACATGTATATCTGCCAGAGTAAGCTACCTACCTATTCGTGTTGCTAATACTCTACGAAGTTGAGAGAGTGGGTGACGAAATTTAATCCTAAACTCCTCTTAAAAGTAACAAATATAGCTTTTAATTTCAAATGAAATTCTAAAAGATGATCTTAGGAGTAATTCCAACCCTAGAAGTAATGAAAACGATACATAAAATAACTTTTTTTTCCGTATTCTTTAAGGTTATGATTCTAAATATTTCCATTTTCTCTGAGCACTTTCCTTAACACTCGTTTTCCTTGCAGCCTCCCATAGCAGCCACTGCCTTGATCAGAATTACCATTAATGCGAGAACAACTTGCGCCTCTATGTTGCTGGATTTAATAGCTTTCGGCTGTTACGTTATGACTTAGCCTTGGTTGGTTCACACATACGTTGCAATGGTATGGCATTTTTACACCTACTTCCCTACCCCGCCGGCCAAGGCCAGTTCAAAGACGGCAACAATAGCCACATCACCTGACATTTTCCCGGAGAGCTCAAATATTCAGATGACAGGGGCCGGGTTCTCCTTCATTTACATATTCTAGCAACAAGATGACCAACATCTGTCAAACTTCGTCACACAGTCCATACCTGTTTTTTCTTAAACCTTTTTTTAGGAAAAGGACAAAATAACGGTAAACACTCCCCAACTGTACACAAAAAAATGATGTATGAAGACCGACTCTATAAGCTAGGATGTTTAGACTGCCCCTTCCACCTGACCAGCTGTTTGCACCTGACCTGCTGTTAACACGATGACCTGCAACATGTCTGATACTCGTACAGACTTGTAGATAGACCAGGGTAGCAATTGATATCGTCCTTTCTAAAATGAAATAGTAATCAAACACGAAACGCAACGCACACCTCTGCGTAGCCTAGCCACCACGAGGGACATTTACACACCATAGAATTCTCATGTTGAAAGGGAGAGAGAGAATCCAGCTAATAAGATTATTGTGGGATGCTTCATTTACACAAAATCCACTGATATAAAAAATACATCAAAGTATAACCGCAGAATCAATAGAAAAATAAGCTCAATCTACTTGAGGTGTGTTTTAGTAGTCGGAAAAAAGCTGCAATCCTTAACAACCTCCTGGCTGGCTAGCTCTATTCTCTCGATCCAAGATTCATTTGTTACTACGTCACACAGACAAACGTTACATAACCGGTGTAAAATTCATTTCAGCCGTTACAAAAGCATTAGCCCTCCCTTTTTTAAAGGTAAAAGTAACTAAATTTCCTATGATGCTTTTCACCTTAACACACTGGACTGGGACTGGACTGTGATGTGGATGATTGATTTAGGAGGCTGTTCGTACCTGATCCACCCACTGTAACTGGTAGAGGATTCAATAACACAGCATCTCGACATTTGACTGACCCCATTGCTATGTCAAACTTATACATATATCCTTCATTTTTTTTTTATTATTCTTCTGTTTCGCCACTACCTCCTTCCCTCTGCACAGTTTTCACGCTATAATTCGTCGACCATTTGAATATAATATTTCATTTTATCGAAAATACCGACACATTTTCAAGCTGGAGAAATATCTCTCTCCTTACATTACTGCAGACAGTAGCAACCTCTGTCATTCAACACTCACTTTTTTTTTATTGTTGTAGCTAGGCTAAAATCACAGGGCTACGCTGCACAGCCCGTGGGATCCGGTGGTATTCGGGTCACTACACCAAACGCCAGGCTCAACGGAGCGCGACTGAACTTCGAAATGCTTTCCTGGAGTTATTCGGTATAGCTCTGTTGTACCTGCAACTGGACAGACAACCATGGTCAGTATATTAAGATACGATCCTTACGTACGACGGTACGATCCGTACGTAAGAAGGTACGATCATTTAAAGATGACAGCGCGTCCCTTCAAGAACGATGGTGTTACCCATGGGTATGATGGAGTGGCCTTTGACCTGACCTAACCTGACCCGACAAAAGTCTCACCATCGCGTCGTGCTCTCAAGGAGTGGATTTTGCTGAGCACCCGGGGAGCAACTTAACCCAAAGTAGTGACAATCATTACCTTGTCTGACGTGACACTCGCACAATTACGTCTCCTTCCGAGTTTAAAGCCAAGAAATATGACAGAACGAAATACTACCTATGGTCAAATTGATTTTGTATTACTTGCCTGTTATACCACAACATAAACAGTCATATCGGTTCTGGCAAAATAACGCGAGAGAGAGACCCAAGGGAGTTTTCAGTCCTGTATGCACCTGGCAGGATGTAGCTCGCTGTTCTAAAGTTGCTTACCGATGCTGACGTCAGTAACATTTCGGTTTACAACTCCGGAACAAGTTCTGGACGTCTGAATCGGTCACAAGACTCGGTCTACAGCGCTGGTGTTCAAGCAGATGCCTATATAAAAGAATGCAATATTATTCTGCTGATATCTATAGAAACTATCTAGTAATATTGCCGATTCTAAAAAATATCCAATACCATCGTTGATATCTATAGAAACTATCTAGTAAAATTTTTATATAAAGTATCCAATATCATCTTTGATACCTCTACAATATAACTAATATTATTGTTGATAACTCCAAAAACTATTCAAATATTATCGATGATACCTATATAAGCTATCCATTATTACTGCTAATACCTTCATAAACTATACCGTATCAAGACAGGTATATGTGCATAAATTATCCAGTATTATCCCTGATACTCATATAAACTATCCAATATTGTTGTTGACACCTATATAAACTAATACCATCAATGACACCTGTAAAAAAAAAATCAGATACCTATATAAACTATCCAATATCATCGTTCATACCCATAAAAACTATCCAATATCATTTGTCCTTAGGTACAGTTCTCCCATCAGCCTTCCCTGGTAGACTAAAAAATATCAGGAGTTTCCTCTAAAGTTTTACAATGACCCTCACCACTTCAACCTTTGTGCGAAGACGTTATCACTGCTCCAGTCCCCTCTCTCCACATAGCACCCTCCCATATTTGGTACTTCCTTTCTATCATCAACAAATCACCAACTTTCAACATTTCTGCGGCTATCAAACCCACTTTGCTGCCTTGCTCATTTTCGGACTACCACGGCATATGAAGTGGTCAGGAGAAACCATAGGAAAGTCTATGGGACTTAGCTGTAGACATGTAATTACAACCTCCCTTTATTTAGTAACAATAAAAACTCATAAATAATGAGGCTGACCTAGGAAATAACTCTTCATGCATAAAATAAATACATCCAAGAAAAAAAAAGTAAAATCTAGGAAAACCAAATAATCAAGATGTTGAAAAACGTTACGACACTTAATAAAGGAAAACACAGTGACTACTTCAGAAAGATTCCTTGAAAAATGAAAGCTTATTGGCTTAAACAAGAGGCCGTTCGCGACGTGGTTCTTGTTATTTCAACACACATAATGACGCTCACTCGTCGAACAAATCACCCTTGTTACCCACCAATTGTTTGTTGACCATCGTACGGGGATGATGTTGCAACCACCTTACCTGAACCCGCCCGTCAGACTAGGCTATAATTAAGAAAAAAAATGAATTTTCCCAAAATATGAGTGTTGCCAGTCAAATCAACATGATAAAGAGAAAAAAGAAAATTCTAGAAATGTCTAAAATGCCTTTACAGACACCTATTCGATATAACTGGGAAAGAGGGTATTATTACCGTTTCGGATATCCAGCGAAATTTGGGATTTTACGTCTTTAAATCGATAGTTTAGGCAATTGCAAGACCCTTTTCTTCTACACCATTTATCCTGCAGATTAGGTTAGGTTAGGTGACGTTTGTTATGTTCGGTTTGGCTGTGATTGTTTTTCACATGGCTTTTGACGTCTTTTAAACGATTCTGACCTTCATTTCTAAAGCAAGTCATAATTTTTGTGATTTCCCCCACCCAAGATCCCGGATCCCACTGGGGGTCCCACCGTATCGTTGGATAAAAGGGGAATACCTCAAAAAGTAATGATTCGCAGTAGAAATGAAGGTCAGTATCGTGCAAAACACATCAAAATCCACCTGAAACACAATTTCAGCTTCCTAACAGGTGGATGTCCGAAACTGTAATTTTACTGGAGTGTTTTACACATTTGTTGCCCCGTCTCTTAACCTCGTATTATGTACACACACACACACACACACACATACACACCTCCCATATTTGCTAGGCTTTGCGTGTGTACTAACAAGGTTGCTAGGCTTTCGTTTGTACTCACAAGTTGGGACATTCATAAGTTAAACAAGGTGCTAGGCTTTCGTGTGTACTCACAAGATGGGGACATTCATAAGAAACCGGATTGTTAAAACCCTTTCCCCGTTAAAGTAAACATCATTTACACACTTCTGTGTTTTACATGTATCCAACTTTTTGATACTTCTTACCTAATAGTAACAAAATCCATAACTGGTTTCTTTTTTATTAACTCATGCCTGATCTTAAAAACCTTTCACATATATACAAAGGTACCTGTATATGTCTAAACCTTACCTTATGAGTAGATTAATAATTAAATCTTAAAAAAAAAAAACGGTAAGACTCAACCCGAGTTGCGACCAATGAGCATGACGGAGTTGCCTTTCACCTGACCCTTATGGGTCAGGTCGAAGGCCACGCAAAAATAACCAAAGACTGCACCTTTTTGTTTAAATGACGTACCGGTGTGCTCAATGGTCGTAACGCGTCCTCAATGGTTGTACAGTCATGCTAGAGTCATTATTTAAGTGCCACCTACGTTAAACTGCTTCCCTATTCAATCCCTTTCCACCATTATCACCAAAGCTTACCAAGTTAATGTCGACAATTCAGTCCCCGGGAGCGGCGAATAACCGGGCACTTACTCCAGTCGGCAGCGTTTAAATACGCTCACGATAAACGGCGCTCCACAGACACACACACATGAACGTCTACTCGTCACCGCCCAAAGTCCTCTAATAAGTGACAAAACTCGGGCTTTAAACAAATCAGCCTCATACTGAATACAAGGACGTGTACAAACTTCCCAAGGCAATCACTTGGAACCCCTATGAATGCCACCCTTAAAACTAAGTTTAAATATTTCGATTAAGTTTTTTTCTGTATGATTAAACTCAATTATGTATATGTAATCATAAAAGGTAAAATTCTAACGCAACGTATTTTATTGATATTATTGATACTATATATAAAGATTATTACCAATTCCGAACACTCAAGCAAGTGGCACATCGTCTCAACCTTCGGATTCGGTCATATCCAGGTGACGAAATTATAATTCAAAACTACTCATTCTAACTGATATTCCATATTTTACTAAATATAACCTTAGAAAACTAATGATAAACTAAAACACATAAGCAAACTGTAAACAAAAATACTTCTGTCGTTCTTGTTTAGCACTGAATACTATCAATAGAATGAGACAAGTTGCTAAGTGCCATTTTTTTTACATGACAAATGTTTACGTGGATGGAAATGCGTGGAAGCAACTGCAGCTGGTTGTCCCGTGGGTACTTTCCCTCAAGAGGAACTGCAGTACCACATGCAGAGAGAGTGAGAAAGAGAGAGAGCGTAACATAAAGAGAAAAGAGTGAAAGATAAATGAAAAAGGTTGGTGGAATGGGAGTGCGTCAGACATGTTGATTCTCTCCTCACTGACCCAATGAAAACATTTTAAACCGAATGACTGATCATCACTTCCAACTTTTTAACGAACGTTTATCTAGTGAAGTGTTCGTGTATTCTCCATATTACAATGGTGTTCAATCTCTTTTCTTTTCCTTCCAAGAGAGAGAAAAAAAGCAAAGAATTGAATTAATCGACCATTTAAGAAATTTCTAGAAAACGGATATTTCGAAAACTTTAAAGCATAGACTATTTCTTTCGTCACTTGCATTTCAGATCACTTGATAACGTGTCCTTCCTCCTGTTGTTGAGTTAGAAATTAGAAATTAGCATTAAAATCTCATCTATACCACTGCGCCTCGACAGTACCCATATTCTGAGTACGCTCCAGCCTGTGCGTTCTCTATTATGATAATAAAAGTAAAAATTTCAACTGTTTATTTCCAGGGATTTAGTATAATACCGTTTGATCTCGGGTGAAAAATGTATCAAAGGGTATTCATATTTTTCATTTTTATTACGAATAAAAGAATTACATAATCTCCGGAGAGACTATCTACATTTTACCCGAGAGGAACAGCTTGCAGTACTCCCTCTCCTACAACTGGTGTTGAGGGAACAACTGCTGTGCTTGGGGAGTGTTGCGTCCGTGGGCGGAGTGAGCGGTGGGCGACAACACAGTGTTGCAGCCGTGGTAGGAGTAAATGGTGGGCGGCAACATACATGAAGCTCGTGTTGCGGCCGTGGACGAAGCGAGTGTTGGTAGGAGGCAACAGCTGCCAGTGGCCAGGGTTGTCTGAGGCCGCTATAACCCAAAATTATGACGTAGATCATTACGTTCTCTGGCCGGGCGTCTGTAATGTAAGTTCCGAGTCCGAGGAACATCTCGTCAGGTAGCGTAATAACCTTCTATAAGAACACTGAATATGCAAGTTCCTTATACAATGCACAATCTACCACAGCTACTGACAAAATGTGTGACTAGCTTGTTATATGTTTTATGTTCCACCAATTTTTGTATTTTTCTAAGTAATGGTACAGAATGTGTGGAGATATTTGACATCAGGAAGGGCTTCATATGCAACACTTACGAAGAGCAATGAAATCTGTCAGAAATTCAGTAAGGAAGAACGGTTACATACGTAAGAAAATTGAATTTACACAAAAGTTTAATACAACTTAAGTGAAATGGTTTCGAAAACTTTCCTATCCTCACAGCTCGATCTCGGACCAAACTTCCCTCTTCTTGTTCCCCTTAGCAATCAGGCTATTAGAGGCTACAGCCTGTATGCCTCCACGTGCCCTATTACACAACCTTGGTGAAAGCCAGGTAGATATTCGTTCGAGGAGAATGCGATTCCTGTTAATAAGCGGTCCATAATGTTTCTCATACCTACAACCAGTCAAGTGAACAGTTTCCGTCCAGGATATTTTCAAATTTATCTTGTAATTATAACATCTTTTTAAGTTATGATACAACACTAAGCCTCCCTTTGTCTCTCATGAATTGGAATTATTTTCGGATACTGATGTAGGGAACCGTGGCTTCCAAGATCTCCCATACGTAGACTACAGGTGTTCTGGCGACCTGTTGCAAGCAACAACGGGAACTCCTGCCAGACGGAGGCAGGTGTAGACGATGGTAATGATTCTCTCCTGTTTTTAGGTACGAGAGGTTGGCTAGACCATCGTCGTCGTTTGAGGGATTACGTTGTTGTTGGGGCGTCATCGTAGCCAGGATGAGGACGTGAGACTTGTGGATACTGTAACTTGTATACCTGGTAGGCTGTAACACATGATGAATCTTGCTCTGTCGACTTCAGTGTATATCTGTCAATTTCCCTTCCTCCCACCCTCTCTATTTGTCTATCTAGGCACACACACAAACACACACACACACAATATTCGCAAAGGTTACGGTCTTGGGAACCTCGAGAGTAATCAAAACTACAAGTACTAATGTCAGTGACTTACGAGAAAAATAGGGTTAAGTTCCAAAACTTTGGGATTCCCAAATGCCTTTATTTTTCATCTTTTCAAATCACTTAAGATTCGTATTGTTTTGGACTCGACCCCGTCTGTCCAGTAAGTATTTAGAGTGGGAACCTATCTGGATGTGAAAGCAGTACTCATTACAAGAACTAATCACTCTCTTTGCATGACTGGAACAGAAGAGGATTATTCTGTGAATCTGGAAATGATTCCCTAACTTCTAGTGAATCGCTGTCATACTTCCGAAGCACAAAGAGTAAAAGAAAACGAATATATTCACAAGTACTTAACTCCTGATAGACTGGAGGACGACCTCAGACGCCGTACCTCCCGCTCCTCAAGTCTTTTTGGTCGCTTCTCCACCTCTCTCAGCCCAGCCCTTTTGAAAGCCAGTGATTCCTCTCAGCTCCCTCTCCTCCGCAATTTGATTTCAGGGAGAGTGGCAGGCCGGTGGCAATACCCTCCCTTCTCCCTAACCTTCCTAACCCCGAGTCCTCTTGATACTCATCAGGTTCCCTCTCACTCGTGTCTGCCTGACAATCTTATAAGATATTCATAGTTTATCTCCTGTCACTCTGAACCTGGACAGAATAGGGGAGGTAGTAAACACCTGTTGCACAGGTGAAAACAGCTATGTATGATCTTTATTGCTTGCAAGAATATCTGACTTTAAGCAAAAATCAGAGTCTACAAGTTACTGAAGGCATAAACTCTTTGAGCATATTCCAAGATGCTGTTACAAGCTTAAACTGTTTCTTCTTACTGGAGATAACAGGTAACAAAGGAATACAATTTCGCTTCCCTACTTAGGATACATTGTCTTGGAATCTACTTTTTCTATAGTATTTCAAACTTTGTCTACTAGTACTTTTCTAATATTTTGGCAGAAAATGCACTTTTAAGTCGATATCTATTTCCTTCTGGTGCTGGGAGGGAGAGTGGCTCTTTACGTTGACAGTCTACCGGCAGCTCCCTCGAGGAACTAGGCGATTCGTCTATTCTTCTTTCATATTTTGCATGTCTTCCGATACCTCAACACACCCCTCCCTCTTCCCTGTACCCCTTACGCTTCATCTCAATATCCACAACAATGTCACCCCTCATAAAGCTACCGTTCGACACCCACACGTAACTATCGTTACGGTAGTTTCACAGTTCCGATTCTCATCCTGAACAAAAAATCATTCACTGAGGTTACCTTTCTGCCCCATTGTGGTTCAGCACACAGAGGAGCTTATTTGAAATCATGTTATTCAAGTCCGTCTATTTCTGTTCGGTAAAATTTTTCCAACAAATGCTAACCTGTAAAGCGCCACCCACACTTACCATTTGTTTCAACAGTAAACATTTTTATAAACAATTATTATACATTAACGCATTCACGGGCCGCCCAGGGTCGAGCGCATAGGTTCGAATCCTGGTTGCGGCAGTAGGTCCACAGTTAACCCAGCTGTTCATCCACCCCTAGGAGTTGGTCGATAAAATGGGTACCTGGCTCAGGCTAGGGTA
>JAYMFT010060557.1:0-14924 GCA_038088735.1 Panulirus argus | reverse complement strand
GTGAGGATTTTTCCTCTAAGGCTCAATCCTCTGTTCTTAACGCTACCTCGCTGACGCGGGAAACAGCGAATATGTATAAAAGAAAAAAATAAATAAATATATATATATATATATATATATATATATTATAGAATTACCTCCAAAGACTGGAAATCACTGTAAGAAGCACCTACAGTAACTACTAGAACTCTAGTTATACAAATGTCAAAATCCTGGCAGGTTTTTCATGATAAGCCTGTGAAAACTAGCACTCATATGACCCTTAGGCAAGTTTCCTGGGTTTGGTGGAGGTAGAGGATGACAATTATGAAATTGCTAAGACAGAGATTAAAAAGTTCAAAAGATAACTTGTATGTTTGAAAACTTTGTATTTTTGAGAACTTAACACTTTTGAGTTATTTGGATGTTAAATTCAGTCATTAATATCAGTCAAAGTCCCACAAAATTGACTACGACTGTTGTCTAGATGTAAGTTGATAATGAGACCAGTGACCAGTTTTGAGTGAAAATAGACTTATGACATTTGATAACATAAAACAGATGATAGCATTTAATCATGGGAATTGCATTTGATCAAACAAATTAATAAGTGTTTGTATGTAGAGAAAATCTTATTACAATTATGTCATTGTTTTGGGAAGATGGTGAAACTGACAATGTTTCATTGGCCACAGTAAAATATACATAGATATATATTTGTTTTTTCCTTCTGAAAGACTATAAAGATGAGAATAATTATAAGAGAATAAGTTGTATACTGCATAAATCAAGCGGTAGGGGGGTGGGGGATTTCCTCATCATCCCTGTATGAAGACTCTCATTAATGTTCATTACATGTGTTTGTCAATGTAAGCCATTATATCAATCACAAGCAATATCAAAATACATCTGCATGTATCACAATTCCAACCCACATTCACTCACCCCTGAATAGTAAATTCCTTCTTGGAGATTACTTACCTTGACAAGTTTACAGGTTTTCTCATTGATACAACATTGTCCTGAAGGTTGAGATCCAGACAGTAGTTAGAGCTGGATGAGGTCATGGAGGTTGGGGTCTCCACACTGTGTCCAGGTTCATCATAAATCATATTGCTTCCACTGGATTCCACTTCACACACTGAGGAATAATCAGCCATTTAACCATTCTCAAATTATATAGTGGTTGAGGATTTCTGTACGTGATTCAGTGAATAAGTCTGAGACAAAAACAGCCTTTAACTCTTAATTTCCTCATCTGGTATAAAAGAACTCCTCTCCATTCACCATCTTTCACTGTTTCCCCATACTTCTACCTCTCCCAGTCTTTACCATCTTTTCATGTACTGTTTCATATAGACGGAAAATGGTAACTGTTCCACATAGCTGACACCAATGTCACCCGAAGATGTGAAAGTAGTACATAACCATAACATTGGAAGATTCTAAATGTACTAACCTAGTTGATTTGGGGAAGAGGAAATGATATAAAATGAACCAGTATGAGAAAAAAAAAATTTGTTCCCTATCCCTGTGGTATGTAAGAGCCTACCAAGTGTTCTTCTAGTTTACGAATGTGCATAGCTACTTACTTGTACTGTATGAGAAGCGAGTTTTACTGGCAATGATATAGGTAGGAAATAAGTTCTATAAATCTAAGTGTGAGGGACTTGGGAGTCAACCTTATACCCAGTCTGCTGCCATAGTCCTATCTTAGGACAATCTTAAAAGAAACAAACTGTTGTCTGGTAAGCACAGAAATGCATTCATGCATACAGATGAGAAAACATTCACTAAACTGTTCACATCGAACGTATACTAAGCCAAATTCATAATACACCTCTCAAGTTTAGTCACCAAACTTAAATAAACATAAAGAACTATAAGGGAAGATCAACAGAAGGGAAACTGTAATTCTTAAGCATAGTTTATTTGTTAAGTTAGTTCCAATTAAGCACTTAATAGTTCATATATTATTGCTCTACTCCAGGAATACTTCTAGTAACTACAGCGGTTGGTTATACTCTCTTTGTTTTTGTACACAGAACCCATTTGGGCCATAAAGAAAGGCATTCATTCCCTATAAAGTTAGGACATCCTTTACTCTATTATATTTGAAACTGATAATATATATAAAACAATGTGTGTACTGGCATTTGTACTTTGTTCATTGTCAAGGAATTTACTAACTCCTTGCTGTACTACAGAAATACAGAATAATTCAAATACTACAAACAATAAAATACACATCCTTGAAATCATATACAAGTAAAATAACTTGTTCTTCTATATACAATTTTGTATTCCTTAATATTACTATCATATTCTACAAATCTAATCTCACAAGTTTATTTATGACTCCTCCAGACCTTGTCCTGGGCTTCCTGAAGGAAACATACTGGATGAACTTGCTCCAGGTTTCTCCCTACGTATGTCAGACTCCCTTTGGCTTGGAAAACTGACATTATTCTCTCTTTGATCTTCAAGTATTTTATCAAGTTTCTGACTCACAACTTGCCCAGAACTCATTGTCCTGTATCCTGCTGTGTCACTCATACGATTCTCACCCCACTCCTATATATGGCGGTATATAAAAATTCCTAAACTAGTTCCATAGCATGCCAACAGATGGCAGTACGGCGATGTGCATGCTGTGATGGTTAGGTGTAACCATCATCAATCAGTCTGCCGAATGGAGTCACCCTGTGAACATTAAGTGTTGTTTTATGGGAATTTTTTTGACCACATGCACATGCACATTTGCGATTTCATCATGGACAGCAAACTAGAGCAGAGAGCAAACATCAAATTCTGCGCCTAACTTAGTAAATCTGCACCTGAGACCTTTGACATGATTCCTCATGTGTATGGCAATGAAGGAATGAGTTGTGCGAGGTGTTTCAAGTGGCACGCACAATTCAAAAGTGGCAGAACCTCACTGGATGACAGCAAGAGGTCTGGGCAACCTTCCACAGGCTCAACCCCCGAAAATGTGGAAACTATTCTGCGACTTGTGCATGAAGGTCATCGGAGATCCATAATGGACACCGCTGCCATCATTGATGTGTCATAGAGAACAGTGCAAGCAATCCTAACATCTGATTTGAACATGCAATGCATTGCTGCAAAGTTTGTGCACAGGCTTCTGACCCCTGATCAGAAGAGCACCTTGCCAAGGTCTGTCAAGATCTCCATCAGCGTGCCCTGGATGACCCAACCTTCATGTTGAGGGTCATTACTGGGGACAAGACTTGGGTCTATGGGTACGACCCAGAGGCCAAACAACAGTCTTCGCAGTGGAAGAGCCCAAAATCTCCACAACCGAAGAAGGCCAGGCAGGTTGGGAGTGTGACCAAGAGCATGCTCATTGTTTTCTTCGACATTCGTGGGGTTGTTCACCATGAATTCAACCCAAATGGCCAGATCGTGAATGGACAGTTCTACTGCAACATTCTGAGGCACCTGAGGGAGGACATTTGGCGGAAATGACCGGAAATATGGCACAAGAGCAACTGGATGCTTCATGACAACAATGCCCCTCTCATAGAGCTCTCGTAATTTGTAAATTTCTTGGCTGCAACAGCACAGTGACCCTACCACACCTGCCCTACTCGCCAGATTTGGCACTTTGCGACTTCTTCTTCTTTCCAAAAATGAAGTTTCAGCTGAAGGGTTGCTGTTCTGACACCATGGAGATCCAGCATGAATTGTAGAAGGTGCTTGACATGCTTCAAGAACAAGACTTCCAGAAAGCCTTCCAGTAATGTCAACAGTGCTTGCAGCACTGTATGGCTGCTAAATGGGACTATTTTGAAGGGGATGGTGTATAATCTTGAATCAAGTGAGTACTTTCTTCTACATAAGCCTAGTCTTGGAACTTTTTGGTAAGCCCCTATATGATTACTTCCCTCAGAGCTCCCTCCTCTGACAAGTTTACACTTCTAAATTTCATATTATCAACATGTCTCCTGACAACTCTATTATCACACACTTCTATCTTATATGACAGGGGTCATGTTACTTCCACTACCACTCCTGGTACCCAAAGAGCTCCCCTAACACTGATTCTCCACAAACACTTCATCATTTACTCTAAATTCCCTCAAAAGTCTGTCCTTATATTTCTTTTGTTCTTCTTGTTTCCTTTTCACCCTATTTTTCAAGTATGGTCTCAGCAGGTCAAGGTGTTCCTGTAGATTTCTACCCATCAGCAACTCTCCCAGGGTACTACCAGGTACAGGCTGTGGTGAACATCTATATCTGAATAAGAACCTTGACAACCTTGTTTTGAAGTCTGCTTTTCTTATATTCTTTTGCCCATTTTTGAATGTTTGAACAGCTCTTTTAGCCATTCCATTAGAGCTATGGTGAAAAGGAGATCAAGTAACATGGTGAATCCCATTTTTCTGCATAAAGTGGCCATATTCATAACTGCTAAACTGGTTTCCATTATCACTAACATTGAGGGCAGCCCATGAGTGGTGAAAATATCCCTCAACTCAGCAGTGGTTGCGAGTGCTGATGTACTATTCATAATTCTTACCTCTAATCATTTTGAATAGTCATCAACAAGGACCAAATACATATGCCACATTAATGGTCCTGCGAAATCTAAATGTGTTCTCTCTCATGGCTTATCAGGGTATGGCCACAAATGAAGGGGTGCAACAAAGGGTTTGCAACAAAGGGTTTATTTCTATTCATTTGACAAATCTCACGAGTTTCTACCATTTGTTCAATATTCCTATCTAAATTTGGCCTCCATACATATGATCTAGTAATCCCATTCATTGTGGAAGTACCTGGATAAGCCTTGTGCAGTGCTCTCAAATAAACTTTGCTGTCCTGCTGGGGAAACCATTGACCTGTTCCCCCATGTTATGCTACCTTCATCTGTACTAAGTTCATCAAATGACTTAAATAAACTCTGGAACCTGAGCAGCTTTTGACAAACCACTCTTAATAAAAGACAAAACTTTAGCATATACTGGGTCATGTGCTGTCAATCTCCTGATGTGTTTAGCTGCAACTGGTGAATCTTCAATGTGCTCTAACAACAATACGGTATCTGTGGGGACTGGAACTAATGCTGGTTTCTCTGCCAATGGTAACCAACTCAATAGGTCAGCATTTGCAGTCATGACCATTTCTAAATTTCAACTGATAATCAAGAGCAGCAAGTGATATAGTCCAATGTTGTATTATCACTCTAGCAATACTGGGCAATGCCATGTGTTCATGTAAAAGTGAAACTATAGGCTTGTGGTCTGTGACTAATGTGAATGATCTTCCATACAAATAGTTATGAAAATAGCACAACCCAAAAACTATTGCTAAACTCTCCCAGTTAATTTGTGCATAATTTTTCTCAGCATTATTCAGTCTGCATGAAACAAAATCTGTAGGTTGATCTAATCCATCTTCATTTTGGTGTGCTAGCACTGCCCCTACACCATATAGTGATGCATCACATGACAAAACAAGAGGCATATCTGGATCATAATGTACCAAAACGTCAATATACAATAACATCTGCTTTGCTTTCTTTCACACAGTTTCTTGTGGTTGCAACCACTGCTATTGCAACTCCTTCCTTAACAACATATACAATGGTACAAGCACTGAAGAGAGGTTCCTGAGAAATTTACCATAAAAATTTACACCTCTTAAGAATGATCGCAATGTTTGCACACCTGCTGGCCTAGGTGCAAACATAATTGCTTTTACTTTACTTTCTAATACATGAATGCCCTATGCATCAATCTGGAGTCCCGAATAACTCACACTGTTTTGGAAAAACTTACATTTGTCAAAATGCAGATTAAAACTTTTTCATTTAATTTCTTGATCACCTTGGTCAAGTATGCTCTATGTTCTGCTTCAGTGCTTCCAGTGATCAAAATATCATCTAATTACACAACAGTGTGTGGAATATCTCTCAATAAACTGTATATTTCTCTTTGAAAAATCCTTGGTGCACTCTTGATCCAACAGGGTAATTTGTTATGCCTGAGCAACCCTCTGTGTGTGCTTATCACACAATACTTCCTTGGCTCTTCATATAACATATTGTGATAAGCACTACTCAAGTCAGATTTTGAAAATAACTTACCTCCAATCAAACTGATCAATAAGTCATTTATTTTTTGAACTAGAAAAGTGTCCTCAGTCACCAGGTTTACCATCAATTTAAACTCTCCACAAATTCTAACTTGTGAGGATGGCTTAGACACAAATACTACTAGAGAGGTCCACTAAGCTTTCGACTGGTGTGAGTGTTCCATTTGCCACTAGCCTGTCCAATTCTATGTCTGTGACCTCACTCAAAGAAAATAGCAGTGGGCGAGCTTTCAAAAATTTTGGCTTTACACGAGGATCTACATAAATATTGGCTTTCCCACCACAGTATGTGCCCAAACCTTCCACAAATACACTAGCATACTTCATTTTCAAATCCTTCATGAATTTTTCATTGCTATCCAACTGTTCTTGTACATTAAACACTGAATCCTTCCATTCAATCTAGAGTGTTTGTAATCAATTCCTACATAAAATTTTTTTCTATCACCTTCTACTATGCCTAACGGCAACTTATACAAAAGACCATGGTGCATGACATGAACTTTTGTAACACCTTTAACTCTCAATCTTTCTCCTGTGTATGATTTTAATATCACATCATTTTCTATCAGTTTCTCTTGTAATCTGGGTACCTTGTCACACAGACTCTCATAAACATGTTCATAAATCATGGTAAAACTTGCACCAGTGTCTATCTCCAAATCTACCTCTTGCCTAGCCATAAATGGTTGAACACTTCCCAGTTGTACCTCACTCTTGTTTCCACTACTATAATACAGTACTGAATTTAATTCAAAATAGTCTTCTTTACCTTTCTCAACACCATTATTATTTTTCAGTCATTCTTCCTGGTTTTCTACATTTTTCATTTGATGCATTTTACCTCCTACTGGCATTCCTCTTCTACCCCTTGGTGGTCCTCCTCCCCTTATTGGCATTGTTTACCTTCCTCTTGGTGAAAGCATGCTCTTGGGTGTGTTGTTTGGAGGCGGCTTGAAACTGCTACAAGGGAATGCCCATTCATTCTTTCTTCTCTTCATCCAATCCTGTTGTTGAGACTGATGACATTTACAGGAGAAATGGCCTACTTGTTAATAGATGTAGGACCTCTTGTTTCTGACCCAACAGCTGTTTGGATGACGAACTGCACCACATTTCCAACATGGTGGGCTTTGTGTCACTGCATGCAGGGATGATGGCTGTTTCATGTCTGACATGTCCTTCTATGTTGCCTCTATTGCCACCACCAAATTGTAGATTATCTTGCACAACAGAATCTCATCAGTCTTGGTTTTCAATGCCAGTAGTTTTGCTTGAATCTGTTCATCACTGATACCTACAATCAACTGGTCGCTCAACATTTGATCTTAAAAGTCTGTCGTCAAAGAGCTGAAATTGCAGCGCTCTGTTAATTCATTCAAGGCAGTCATATACTGAGCAACACTCTCTCCTAGTTGCCTGATTCTTTTATGGAATTTTAATCTCACTACTGTGTCTAACAGCTTTGGCTCATAATCCTTAGATAATACTTCAGAGAGTTCTTCAAAAGTCAATTCTCTAGGCTGTTTAGGCTTCCATTAATTTCTCAGTAACTTGTCTGTCTAAGGTCCTATCACTGCTATCAACACATTTTTCTCCTTGACAGCATCATTTATATCATTTGCCAAGAAATAATGTTGCAGACTATCCTTGTACACAGTCCAGGATTCAATGTCAGGATCTAATTCACTTACGTGACCAATTAGAGACACCGTTATTGTTTGCAGTAAACCAACTGCAAAAGTTACTCAACAACATTGACTGGTTATCTTTGTGGACACTCTGTTTTCCACTTTTCAATAACTTCTATAGTTTGTCCATACTAATTTCAGCCTGTTTTATCCTCATCGCCATTTTATGTAATATTTAACATAGTCTACTGGTCAAGATAGTTTCAATTAAACACTTAATAGTCCATAAATAATTGCTTTATTCTGGGAAAAACTTCTACTAACTAAAGTGGTCAGTTATGCCCTCTTGTTTTTGTAAACAACCTAGTTGGGCCACAAAGAAAAACACTCATTCCCTGTAAAGTTATGGCAGAAACAAAGACGGTATCAGATATAAGATAGATGAATCACAGTAACAAGCTAGAGGCCATAAATTTGTCTACTATATATGAGAAATTAGTTACAAGTGAATTAATCACAATGTTTAAAACTCTAAGCTAGTTTCAGGATGTTATGAGAAAACAGCTCTTCAAAAGATACTAAAACAACCAGAGAGAATAACATGTTTATTAAGTAAGAAACTTGGATGAAAGGATATAAAGAAGTAATTTGTGGTATAGGGGTAGTTAACTACTGGAAGAAACTAAGTAATGAGCTTGTGAAAGCTAATTCTATATACCTATCTACATTTCTGATGCCTGTTCCCTCCTGGAACTCCCACAAGGAGTTGGCTACGGCAATACAGTCTCCATAACTTATGAACTCCAGTGCTCCTTCTAATCCTTTAGTGCCTCACCCTTAAACAATTCAATGGCAGGGAGGCAACTCTTGTGCAGTGTTTGTAGAGGCTCCTACATAATGCTCCTGCCTAATGTTGTTATCTACTACTTTTACATAATGTTTTCTACCTAAAAGTTCATATCTGTTACTTCTATCTATTGCTCCTATCATTTTGCTAAAAGGCAGGACTTGCACACAATACTCTTCTGCGGAGAAATCTAGAGTTATGAAGAATGAGCTGTGTGAGTTAAGTGTCGTCAACTGTTATGTGTGGCAGAATGCCAGTAGTCCACATGTGGGTGACAAAGAAAGAAAAGACAGCTGTTTGGGTCAGAGGTGTACAACTAAACAACTACTGAAGTGCTGGCTCACTTCACAGCCGTCACTAACCCTCTCAACAGCCAGGCAAGTAGTACTGGTAATACACCTCCCTAATCACTTGCTGCCTCCAAGTACAGCTTACATGTGGAAGCTATTAGTATATGAAAAATCAGAAAGATGCATGATAGCAATGGGGCTCCCTCCCATAGCAAAAGGTAGCTGATAAAATTAAAGAAAAAATCGAACATAGCAAGATAAGGAAGATGCACTGGAACTTTGACAAAATACTCTGGACAAGGCTGCCAAAAATCCAAAACTATTCCATGAATTTATCATGAGTAAACTAACGGCTAAAGAGCAACTAACCAGGCTCAGGAGTTCAGTGGCAAAAGTTATTGCAGGTGATGAGAAAATATTTGATGAAATGAAAGTGAAGTTATGAAGTGCAGTCAAGTGGAGAACACCAAAGCCCCAACACTCGTGCATTACTTTCCAGAAGAAGGAATAGAGGGAGGAGTCAAAAGAAAAACTTTTTCTCAAAGGCTCTTTCTTCAGTTCCTAATGCTATCTGGCTCATGCAGGAAATAAAGTATTCAACATTAATGCAATAGAATGGAAAAGGAGCCATGGAAAGCACCAAAACTGATAAAAATGACACAAGCAGACCAGAAACATAGATATATAGATACACAGACAACAAATACCGATGGTCCAAGTGAGCTGGTCCGGCCTAAATATGTTAAAAAAAGAAAAAAAATCCCTCTTGTAAGCAGCAGAAGAAAAGGACAGCAATGCAAAGACTCTCTTCCCATCCTCCACTCCTTCTGGCACATACTGGTAGGAAAGCATGTAGAAAAAATATCTTGCAGAATTTATAAACCTGAAGGAAATCTTTATAGGAAAGTCATACGGTAGAATGAATATGAATATGTCATGCATCCCTTCACTTTTCCTGATAAAGACAATACTAAGGACAAACTTGAGCTCCAGCCTCTCGACTTACAATGTCAATATTATTCCTAATGTTGAGGGGCAAAACTGCACTGCATATTCAAGGCGTGGTCTAACAAGACTTACGGATAATGGCAATGTCACATCCTTGCTTTTGTATGTAAAGTTTCTATTTATAAATCCTAACATCCTATTCACTTTCTTGGAAGCTTCATTGCAAAGCTGAGAGAATTTGAAGTTACTGGAGATACTGACCCCTAGATCTCTCACACTAGGTGTGTTCTTTATCTTGTGGCCCATCAGTTCATAATCAATTCTTTTATAGGCTTCCTACTTATAGCAGGTGACATTTATTGATGTCAAAAGGCATTTACCATTTACTAGATCATTCAGCACTTCTATCTAGATCCTCTTGTTATCTTAGATTATCTTCTTCAGTTAATATGGCACTGCTGATCTTTGTGTCATTTGCAAAT
The DNA here is from genome assembly GCA_038088735.1 of Panulirus argus. Lineage (NCBI taxonomy): Eukaryota > Metazoa > Arthropoda > Malacostraca > Decapoda > Palinuridae > Panulirus > Panulirus argus. The sequence continues at coordinate 4,627 of JAYMFT010060557.1, read as the reverse complement.
CTGGACACTATGCTATTTAGCCCTAAGTTGAACATTGTTAATATAAATGATAAAAGTATAGGGCCAAGTACAGATCCCTGAGGGGACTCCAGTAGTAATGGTTGACCACGGTGATGATTCCCATTCATTACTATTCCCTGCTTCCTATCACATAAAAAGACTTTTATCCAGTTTTCTATACAACCAGTAATACCCAATGCCCAGACTTTGTGCATCAATCTAAGGTGGGGAACTGTGTCGTATGCTTTCTGAATGTCCAATAATATTATATTTATTGCTTTTGTCTTGTTGTGGGTATTACGTCTGCCAGTCTCCAGTCCTGAAGGACTATTCTTTCCTACAGTGCTTTACTGAAAATCTGAGTTAATGGTCTGCCAATTTCATGTCTAATGTTTTTATCATCCACAATGGGTTCCCCATTCCTGTTTATCAAGGGTCCTATTCCATATATATATATATATATATATATATATATATATATATATTTTTTTTTTTTATTTTATTATACTTGATCGCTGTTTCCCGCGTCAGCGAGGTAGCGCCAGGAAACAGACGAAGAAAAAAATACCCCATCCCCCCGCATGCACACATATATACATACATGCACACATATATATATATTTTTAACTTACTTCATTTCATCGACACGAGTAGGTGTTGTTGCAATGCGAAGAGAACCAGGAATATGCAATCCTACTTCCTGTCCTGTTTCTGCTGCAATGTGAGCATACATGTTTAAGCTGCAACAGAAGTAATTAATATCAGTATAAAATGCAAAGTCTGTGCTTCATAAATTCTTTTTAATTATACAAGTCCAGGACCTCTTTAATGAGGATCCTCAAGATATGAAACAGCTTCCCATGGAGGAACAAGGTAATGATGACTCCTTTGGAGTCATGTGTGGGTGAGGCAGAAAAAACAGAAAGCAACCTGGGTTAATGAAACTTGACAGTCACTGAAGTGCTGGCTCACTAACAAGAGAGAGAGAGAGAGAGAGTCTGGCTACTTTTGCTATTCAAGGAAGTTTAAAAAATTAGCCTCCAGTCATACAGTGTTTCATCCTGCGTCCCAACCTCAGCTCTGTGGGGGTGACATGGACTGTAATCATCCACGGCACTGATGGTGTGAAACGTTTATCTATAGAAAGAGAAATGTATGTATCTTTGAGATATGATTCAAACCCTGAGAGGGGCGTCTGGCTACCCAAGCCTCGCGAACATAAAACTCCTAATAGTCATGTATAGTTTTATCCTGTATCTCAGATTAGGCTTGGTGGGGGTAACATGGATCTTAATCCAATGCATCACTGATAGTGTGACAAATGTACTTATAGAGAAACAAATGTGTATACACCACAACTTGGATTCGAACAGGACAGAGAAGATACGCAAGGTCTTTTAAACTCCATTTGGCCGAGGGGGATGCCCATCCCAGGATTCGAATCTGATCCTCAATCTAACACATTTCGGATTTAACAGACCTGGCATAAAATAATACACTGATTGATAATAAATTGAAAAATAAAGAAAATTATAAAAAATCTCAAATGCCACACCATGCGCATTTCACATCACACTTGTTTTTGGTAGCATGGCATATACTTGCTTTGTTTCTGTCTCAGTCTGCCTCAAGCTATCATGTGGTCAAGTTGTATATAGAGAACTGATACTTTATTTATTAACTATTTTGCAGTCCTTACAATTCAAAATTGCATCAAGTGATAGTGGAGTTAAAAGAAACTGTATACTGTATTACTGTATATTGTACATATATTGTATAAAAAAAATGACCCATTAGGTTACATTCCATTTAACAGACTTCTGGCATTAACAGACACCCCTCATTCCTATTAGTCTGTTCAATCGAGGGTTTACAGTATATTCAGTTAGGAAAAATAGTTCTTCTAAATCAGTATGAAGACTCACTTTTTCAGAATCTTTGTACACTGACTTATGGTTCTTATGTCATCCACAGAATTTGGCAACACTGCAGTAAAAAGGATATTACTTCATTTGGGAGGATATTGCATAAAATTTCACACACCACTTTTATACTGAATGATATTAAAGAGTACTAACCTGTAATAATGGATCCTTTTTAGGTTAACAACACCTTGAAAATTGGTGACGAGACCAGCTGCATGCCATGTTGACCCAGCAGTCAACTCCGTCTTCTCCAGGAGCATGACTCTTTCCTGGCCCTGCGGAAAGGGAGTAGAGTTGTTATTCCTAAGTAATGGAAATCAGTGATATTCATGACAGGGAAGATGAAGGTGACACTGGGATTCAGTGGATCTATTCAGGACATGTGACAAGTTACATCAGCATGTGGTGAAAAGAATGCAAGCAGTGGGTTACAACTGACAGTAAAATGTATAAGAGATTTGTTTCTATAGATTGTGAATATATGTGGAATACCTAACACTGAACAAAAACATGGGGAAGATGTTGGGAAAATATTACTTTGAACAAGATGCAAAAGGGTGACAAAATAAAGAGTACAAAAATGAAAGGGGTTAAACAGTAAAAGAGGAAAAGAAAGCACCTGCAATTTGTCAAAAAAATTTTTATCATTCTTTTAATGTTGAAAACATGAGAAGGAAGAGAGCTCTAAAGCTTCGAACACGTAGAGAAAGAAGCAGTTATCAAAACAGCCTACTCTTGAGATGCCAATGGAAACAATAATCATGTGACATAGCAGCTTGCTGAGTATAGCGTGTTCTAGCTAGAGGTGGGTATCACAAGCAGCCAGCTCTTGGGAGCAAAAACCAAAGTAATACCTACAGAAGATGAAAAGTGATCCAACACTGTGGCGTAGGGCAAGGGGTTCAAGTTTGGAAGTTAGCCTGGGACAGTTTATAAAATGGACCTTTTTTGACTCGACTCTGTCCAGCAAGGATACAGAGATAGAACCACCCCAAATGTAGGAGCAGTATCCCATATATGAACGAATAAATCCTTTGTATAAACGGAACAATTGTTCAGAAGTTTCGACATCTAAACAGGACACCCAGTTTCTTAGAGGTAGACTTAACTATTCATGTAATGTGGGGTTTCCAAGAAAGAGTGAATGTTACGATAAAACTAAATATTTTTGTCATCTATATCTTTCAGTTTGTACAACATCATGAAACAAATCATTTAGACATATTGAGAAGATTACATTCATCAGTGAAAGAGTAATAATAATAATAATATTAATAATAATAATAACAATAATAATAATAATTCATTATTGTTCGCCATTTCCTGAGTTAAAAAGGAACTGACGGGAACAGATGAAGAAAAGCCAGCATTAACTCGCATCCATTCTCTAGGTCTAACATATAATGCACTGATACCTCAGCCCCCTACACACAATCAGGCCCAACAGACCTTTCCGTGGTTTACCCCAGTTGCTTTATATGACCGCGTTAAGCCAACTGACAGCACGATATCCCCTGTATACCATATAGCTCCAATGTATTCTATCCTGCGCACATCTTTCACCATCCTGCATGTTTAGGTCCCAGTCACTCAAAATCCTTTTCACTCAACCCATCCTTATCCAAACTGATCTCCCCCTTCTTGCACCCCCTCCTCCACTTCTGGCACATAAATCCTCTTTGTAAACCTTTCTTCACTCATTCTTTTCATAAGTCCAAACTATTTTGGCACACCCTATTCAGCTCTCTTAACCACATTCTTCTTATCACCACAACTATTTCTTATCCTGTCATTACTTGATCAACCCTCTTCACACCACATATTGTTCACATAAATTTCATTTCCAGGACATTCCCCCTCTTCCATACAAAATGACTGGGACTACTTTACCTTCAAATATACCCATTTTCACCCTCCCAGATAGTGACCTCTCTTTCCTCACATTTCTCATGGTTCCCAGAGTCTTCACCTCCTAACCCATCCTATGATTAACTGCTGCTCACATGGTTCCATTGGCTGCCATTTCCACTTCCAGTTATCCACAACACTTCACTTCCATGGTTCCATTTGCTGCCATGTGCACTTCCAGGCATTGAAAAGCTTCACTTCTTTCAAGTTTTCTCCACTCAAACTCACACCCCTACTAACCTGTCTCTGCACTCCTAAACCTAATAGCCTTGCTTTTATTCACATTTACTCTCAAGTTCCTCCTTTCACACACTCTCCCAAACTCAGACACCAACATCTGCAGTTTCTCACTTGAATCTGCCATTGGTGTTGTGTCATCAGCATACAGCAACTGACTAGTTTCTCAGATACCCTCACCGACTGCATAGCTGCCCTTATCTCCAAGAGCCTTGCATTTACCTAACATATCACCCCATCCATAAACAAATTAAATAACCATGGTGGTATCACAACCTTGCCACAGTCCTACCTTCATCTAAAACCACTCATCCTCCTCTTTACTTAATTGTACACATGCCTTACTCTCTTCACTCTCTTTAATAATAATAATAATAATAATAATAATAATAATAATAATAATAATAATAATAATAATAATAATAAATACTGCTTTTTTTATGTTAGCTGAGATGGCTAGGGTAGCTGAGGCCCTAATCAAGGCCATCCCATTAATGCTATACATATATATATATATATATATATATATATATATATATATATAAAGGTGAGTGTTC